>JAQQSV010006730.1:0-14202 GCA_028646515.1 Pseudochirops corinnae
TAGTATCTTGATTTCTCATAAAGTCATTTGTTTCTATTTGCTCCACTCTAATTCTGAAAGAATTATTCTCTTCAGTGAGCTTTTAAGATTCTTTTTCCATCTGGCAAATTCAGCTTTTTAAGGCATCCTTCTCCTCATTGGCTTTTTGGACCTCCTTTACCATTTGAGTTAGTCTATTTTTTAAGGTGTTATTTTCTTCAGTTAGGTTAGTAACTCTCTTTTCATGATTTTCTTGCATCATTCTCATTTCTCTTCCCAATTTTTCCTCCACTTCTCTTTTTTGGTTTTCAAAATCCTTCTTAAGCTCCCCTATGGCCTGTAACCAGTTTACATTTTTCTTGAAAGCTTTTGGTGCAGGAGTTCTGTGTTGTCTTCCTCCTATTCCATGCTTTGATCCTTTTTGTCCCCAAAAATGGAATCTGAAGTTCTTGCTTTGCTTCCTTTGCCTACTCATGTTGCCAGTCAATTACTTGACTTTTGGGCCCTGTAGAACTCTGCTTTCAGAGGGGAGAGCTTTGTCCCAAACTGCTGGGGTTTTCGCAGCTGCAGGAGCTATTAGGGGGCCTCCATCTCTGCAGCCCCCACCAGCTTTGGCTTACTGGTCATGCACCTCAGGACCACCACCCAAGATCGCGATCCCAATCCAGGCAGGTTAAGGCAAGAGCACTTAGCCTCTGAATGGTCTCTTGGACCCCCTGCAATCTGCAGGCTGGGAGCTGTGAAACAGCCATGTGGAGGCGGCTACAGGGCCACTTCTTCTGCTGCTTCTTGCCCTGAGGGTAGACAGCTGGACCTGCTCTTTTCCCCCATATTTAGCCGAATTCCACTGACCTTTCCATTTGTCCTTGGCTCTTGTGGGTTGATAATTCTGGAAACTGCCACAACTGCCGGTGATCCACTCTCCTGAATTCTCCAGCCTTGGCTTGTCCAGGCTGCCCTGGGGCTAAAGCTGAGGTTTCATATGGTGCTGATCTGAGCTCCCAGCGCACTGCAATGAACCTTTCCCATTTGCCTGCCAGGCTGCCTTCAGCGGGAGCTTTGTTTCTCTGTTATTTTGTGGGTTCTGCAGCTGTAAAGTTTGTTTAGAGTCATATTTTATACATATTTGAGGTGGTTATGGGGGGAGCTCACCTACGCTGCCATCTTAACTCCGCCCTGGAACTCCCCTCCCTATTCTTTTTAAGAGAAAGCTAGATTGGTATGTTTCTTGTGTGTTTTTCCTTTTCTGCCTTTTTCACTTAGAACATCTAGACCAGGTTGTACTCAGCCTCTGGTAAGGACTGATATTTGTGAAAAGACTTTTTGTTTTGTATGTATGTTCCTCAGTAGAAGCTATGTGTTTTTCTATATTGGTAACTTTAAAAAATATTGCTTGCACGGGGTGGCTAGGTGGTGCAATGAATAGAGCGCTGGCCCTGGAGTCAGGAAGACCTGAGTTCAAGTCCGGCCTCAGACACATAACACACAAAAAAACTAGCCATGTGACCTTGGGCAAGTCACTTAACCCCAATTGCCCTACCTTCCCCCCTCTTAAAAAAAAAAGGCAAAAAAAAGTTTTTTTTAATGTTGCTTGTTTTGTAGGTAAAGAGAGTCCTATAGAAGAACTCACAGAAGGCGACTTACTTCAGAGGTATGTCTTCTCAGTTTCCTTTCATGGGACTTTACTTGTATTTTGTTAAATTTCCCTTCACCACCCTTATGGAGTTGTTGTGTGAGTCAGATGGGATAATACTAGTGAAGCTCCCAGCACAGAATCTGGTCCATAGTAAGCTCTTAATAAATGTTTATTCCCTTTTCCTCTTAAGACATTGCATTCCATTCTCATTATCTTGAGATTTAGTCTCAATGGTGCTTAGTCTCATCCAAAAGACTTTGAATTTTACTAAATGCCTATTCTGTGTTCCATTCACTTTGTTAAGTACTACAGATACAAATATAAAAGCGAAATGCTACCTTTGGGATTGTGAGCGAGACAGAAAGCAGTGGATTGTCACAAACTTTCCAGAGCAAAATGTAATACTGTTTTGATGATAATTCCCAGAGCAAAGAGTGGAAAAGGAGCAGATGGTACACATGTGGAAGCAAGGAAGATAGCAGATAGCAAGATACCCAAATCTGGAACTAGATATAGTTGGGTCAGTTGAGTTTGAAGTTATTAATCAGGACAACTCATGTCCAAAGCTAAATACATTATTGCCACCTCCATTATGTCTGTTGGGTGGGATCATATTGTCTGGAGGTTCTGGTCTGCAGAGCATCTTACTGAGAAGGGAGTGGTAGCCAGAAAAGTTGGAAAGATGCCTGAGTAGGCCCAGGTTTCCTGGTAGATGAATGGATGATCACATTCCCCCTCCTTGGAATACCCTCTCTTCCCTTCTACATAGTGAAATTTCTGTTGTTCAAGACCAGCTTAGGTCTTTTTTTTCCATGGAAATCTGATCCTTGTTACCCACTTGCTTTCCTGAAATCCTGTTATACAACTAGGAGGATATACTTAATAATTGGCAACTTGTCATAGTGGAAATTGTTTGGCAGTTTGAGTCAGAAGACCCAGGTTCGAATTCCTATTCTGACATTACCTGTATGACTATTGGCAAATCTCTTTGGGCCTCTTTCCTCCTCTGTAAAATGGAGACACCTACCTCACAAGGTGCTTGTGATGCTCTCATGAGATGATAACATTCGTAATAGATTCTGCAAACTTTAAGATGCTATATAAATGCTGGCCATTATTTGGATGTGAATTGGCAATTGGTTGTTTTTATGGAGTGCTTTCTGTGTTTGGCCCCGTCCTAGGTACTGTGGGGGATATAGAAATAAGAGACATGGTCATTTAATACTGAAGCTTATGGTTCAGTTTGGGAGAGAAGATGACTATGAACTAAATAATAGTGAACACTAGGTGGGAATGCAATTAGTGCTAAATTGTATGAGAAGTAAAGTAGTTGTAAAATGAGGAAGATTGCTGAGGGCTAGATTGGTCAGAAGACACTTCATACAGGACTTAAGTTCAGCTCTAAAGAAAGGCTCAGATGTGGAAATCTGGCTGTAGCACTCAAAATACCTGTTTAAAATAGAGTTAACTGGAAACATTTCATTCCTTTCTGCATTTATTACAGCATGAGATGGTGCCTTTTTTTCTCGTTCACAGAATGAAATCTCTTTCTTCCAGTAATTGTGCATTTGAAACTTTATAAAAATATGAAACAATTTCCTGAAGCTCTTAACGATACTTCCATTAATTTTTTTATTGTTGTTAATAGGATTGATGATCTAGAAAGGAAAATGGAAGGGGTGAAGATTGAGATAGAAACGAAAACTCTAGCTTTAAAAAGGTAATTTGGAATTTTAAAGTTCTTTAACAAACGTGAAAGTTGTTATTTTCTGAATGTGTTCATTTGAAGTAACATCTGAGTGGTACAATGGATAGAGTATTGAACTCGGGTTAAGAAGACATGAGTATATTAAATCTGGCCTCAGACATTCTAGTTATGTGACCCTGGGCAAAATCACTTAGCCTCTGTCTCACTTCCCTCACATGTAAAATTGAGATAATGATAGCACCTACCACTCAGGGTTGTTGTGAGGATCAAATCAAATGATATTTATAAAGTGTTCTGTAAACCTTAAAGCACTTTATAAATCCTAGCTACTAGTCTAATAACTGCAAAAGACAAGTCATTCTCAAATGACAAAAAAGAATTTGAAACTCATATCAAGGCAACATTTTTTAAAGTATGCAGACCAAATCCCATTACCAATGAGTAGAAAATGTAGGAGTCTTTTACGTTTTTGGAATTTTGTCATATTAATTTATTGGTCCTGCTCTGAAGTCTTGTCTCATCATACAAAACTAATTGTAGATGCGATGCAGTACCCCAGTCAAAACTCTAATGGGATAGTTTTTGGAATTAGAGAAAATGATTGGTTTCGTGGTACCGTATTATAATGTGGAGGTGATGTTGCCAACATAACATAAGCTGGGGCAGATTCTTCCAAGCTGGGCAGGCTTCCAAGGAAAGACACTCCTAATTATGAACTGTGCCTTTCATCTCAGGACTAGCCTAGGTGAATTTGGAGAGACTCATCAGGGTGTAGGGTATGAGGTGATGAACCTATTTTGCCATAGCAACTTCTGAAGACCTAGAAGAAAAGAAAGTACATAGACTGTCCTTTACTTATTGTAGTAGAGTGATGGTTTTGGAAACAAGGTGATCTGTATAGTATCAAAGCATTGGCCACATGCTTTAATTTTAAAACCACAGAAAGGTCTATTGTACATTCAAGGGAAAGTTCACAATCCATGGGGCTGTTTTCTCTAGTTGGTTTGTCCTGAATGTTTTTCCTTGTCGTGTAATAGAACATTTTACACTATTCCAGGATCCAGGTTGCACACGCCCTTCAGAAAAAACTGGGGGAAAAGGACAGTGAATCTGAGTAAGATTTTATTTTTTCCTTGTCTTGATGAGGATAGAAATAAACTTGAGTGAAATCTGCCCAAGTACGGTACTTCGGTTGCACAGGTTATTAGAATTAAATGCCTTTCTTTCATGATCGATGGATAGTGGAACTTTAAGTGGATGAGAAAGACACATTTTAGGCACTGAACTAAAAAACACCATTTTTATGGGCTTGGGTTTTTGGGTTTTTTTAAGTGTATGACTAGTAAATGAGAAAGTCTTCTAGTTTGGCAGGGAATGATGTTATTGGGGAAAATGTATAAGAGTAAGAATAGGGATTATTTCTTTGTATACAACAAAGATTAGCATAAACCTGATTAACCCAGGTATGTGGAGCCATTTCATGGGTAGCATTAGCAGAGGGTATGAGAGGATCCTTCATCTAAAGGGATAGGACTCCGGGGTTGCCCCTTTGAGCATCACTAGAAGGATGAGGAAAGACATTTGACACTTTGATTTCTCTGAGCTTTAATTTCCTCATCTGTAAGATAAGGGAGTTGGACTGGAATAGCAAATGGTGAGTCCTAAGTTAGATCTGGAGGCGCTTCTGAAAGGACTGAATGTAAAAGGCAGGCAGCTTATAAAGAAGAACTGGGAAAGATGAGAACAACAATAGATTTTTTGAGGGCTTTATTCATTTGATGGGAGATGAATTAGTCCCAAACAATCAGCAACTCTGTATGAATGAACATTAAGAAAATATATGGATTAATAGGTAATCTGGTTGTGTTCTTGTGCTATGCATACCTTGTCCCACAAACTGTATGGCCAAAGTCAAATTTGTTATGTTCTCTGACTCTTACAGTGGAAATAAGGCAGAAATGATGCCTGTTTTGTTTTGTTTTTTAATCCAGATTGTCGTTCAAGATTTATTGTGTCAGGAATTTATTTTCCTCTTAAGTAAGACATTTTAAGAAATATCTTACTACGTTGTAAGACTTTCATTATTATTTATTTTTATTATTATTTATTATCATTATTATTTCATTATTATTTCAGTGACCAACATTCTTTCCAGTGAAATACATCTGAAATTTTAATATAAAAGTCAAATATCATTTAGTAGCAATTTGATTTTTTCATTAAATTTTTGTGGCACATAATTTTTCTCTTAAGTGGAGGATTTCTATCATAATAAATATCTGATATGTCCCTATTTCCCAGTTGGTTCTTTTGTTAATGAGAAATAAATTTATTGTAATTGACATTTTTTGTTATTCCTTGTTCAGATCAATCTTGGCAATTTTGAAAAACATTTTAACTCTTAATAGTTCAATACTGAAAGCTCAGCAGGTAAGTATCTTCCATGTTATATAACTTATCTACTCATGATTTCCAGTATCACCTCTTTGTTAATGATTCTGTTTTATCTCTAGTCCTAACCTAAGCATTAAGCTTAATTCATCATTGTCTTTCCTAAACCAGGCCCACCCCTTCCCAATTTTTACACTTCTGTCATTAATGACATAATTTTCCCAGCCATCTTGGCTTCATTTTTCAAAATTCTTGTCTCTCATTCATCCCTTATCATACTTATTTTTCATTTTTATCAATTCTCTCCTTGATTTAAATCCATAAATATTAAGCAGCTTTCTCCTTTCTGAAGGCATGGGCCATGCTCATCTAAACCTGTGCCCATGCTCTGCACACAAGCATATAGCCATTAAATGCATTTTTTAAATTAGAAAAAAAAATTGTAAAGGTGAAATTCAGTGAGATACTTGCTGAAGGGAAAGAAATCCACTGAAGCTTGTCACCTGACCATATTTTATGTCTCAAATGTACTTGAAATGTCTTAGTGTGGTGTGAACTTAACTGCAGAGTTGGAGTCCCAAACACAAATTTCCTTATGATTGTGTGAGTGAAAATGTATTAATTGATAATACAAGCAAATTTCCATTACATGGAATTCCTTGGAATGCTTAGATTGCTTTATTATAATAGAAGTTGGTTAAAATGAATGTTTCCATGGATGGATAGATATGAACTGATGCCAGCCAAGTAACTAGAGCCAGGGAAAAAACAATATATAAGATGAGTATAATGGTATAATATGAAGAACAGACAGACTTGAATGGTTGATGTGTGATTGCAATTAACCAAATTTGTGCTTAGAAAAGAATAGAGAAAAGGGTGACAATGGGCACTGAATTTTATTTAATTTGTAGAGAAGGTGAATTGTTTTGGTTCAAAGGGATGTATTTCAGAAAGGAAAGAGATATAAAAACAAAATATATCAATAAAAACAATTTAAAAAATATGGCTAGGCACCACATTCCCAATTTGTAAAGCCTTAAACAGAACCAGTGGTTAGGCTTTCCTTGCAATCTACTTGCTAATTATCAAATACTTTGAAACCCAGTTGAGGTCAGGGGTGCAAGTATCATCTATAGATCTAAATCTGTTCCTTCTTTTTGTGTTAGTTTTGGTTTGGTTGATGGAGTGGTTGGCAGTTTGAGCTGTTCTAGTCTGTGAGATGAGTAAAGTATTGGGTTGGACTAAGTAGGGCCTCCTTTGAAATCTTTGTCTCTAAAAACCTATATTTTAAATGCATTTGCTCTACATTCAAATTTAGTGTTTTGAATTTTCCCCACCTATGTTTCTTTTTTTTTTTTTGGAGGAAAAGTGGGGTTAAGTGACTTACCCAAGGTCACAGGGCTAGTTTTTGTGTTAAGTGTCTGAGGCTGGATTTGAACTCAGGTCCTCCTGACTCCAGGGCTGTTGCTCTATTCACTGCACCACCTAGCCACCCCATCTGCCTGTGTTTCTTAAAAATATGTAGGGAATTGAAATCTGTCTGTGTTAGTGGTGGCACCACTAAATCATTTCCTAAGAAGTAACATCCTTTTAACATATATTCTTTTAATATTACTCTTTTAAAATGCCAAATAATATTGATTCTCCTTTATTGAGGGGTTTATTAATAAACTTAATTCTTAGTTTGATCTTTAGTTAGGACTAGTTCCGTTGGAAAGACAGTATAGGCAGTGGGGGTTGAATGTATAATTCTGAATTTCTGGGGCTTTTTAAATGACCATTGCATAGGACTTACTGTTAAGGTGTTAAACACATATCAGACAAGACTACTTAACTCAGTTTTCTTAATTGCATTATTTTTTCTGAGTGGGTGGAGGTAGGGAGGGATAGGCAAATGGGGTTAAGTGATTTGTCCAGGGTCCTACAGCTAGTAAGTGTCTGAGGTTAGATTTGAACTCCTGGTTCTCCTAAATCCAGGGCCAATGCTCTATCCATTGTGTTACCTGGCTGCCCCACTTGATTGCATTTTCTATCCAGTACTCTATTGCATGTATACTCAATTAGCTGTTTAAAATACTTAATACTTAATATTTAAAATACTTAATACTCTACCTTTTGAGTTGATAAAATTGATAAAATAGGCATATGCCAGAATGATTGAAAAAATAATTATTAATAGTTTACTATTTAAACACCATGCTGGATGCTGGAAATAAAATTGAAAAGTTAGTATTCTCCCAAGGAGCTCACATTTTTAATGGGGAAAACAGGATATAGGAGGTTTTAGCTGTAAGTCTTAAAGTCCCATGGTCCTTACAGTACAGCCACAAAATAGATAATATTGCATCTTCTTTAAATTCCGATAAATAATCAGTTACTGATATTGAATCATTTGATAGTGCCAAGGACTTGGGGGGTAAGAACGTTCTTTTTTGAGTCTAAGATAGCTATGACTGCAAAACCTGCATAAACAAATCACCAGGCCTAATCTTCATTGGGATTGCATCCCAGGATGATGGCTGTGGTGCGTTTCTTCCGTGTATCCTCACCTAGAGGTAAGACTGATGATCTTGAGGTCTTCTGTCTGTTCCCAAGGCTCTTGAGTTTCTGGGTCATAAGCTATTGCCATCAGGGTAGGTAAGATGAAATAGCTGCCCTAATATTGAATTGAAATTTTCTGGATATTAGTACTTGATCCTTCTTAATTCTAAATTCCTGTTGATTTTTCCACTTTATCCGGTTTATATCTTGTTTATACATGATTGTGTGCATGTTGTCTCCCCCATTTGACTATTAGTCCCTCAAGAGCAGATGCTGTCTTTGAGCTTTCTTTGTATCCCCAGATTTAGCATGGTTCCTGTCACATAGTAGGCATTTACACATGCTTGTTTTCTCTTTTAAAATTTGAATAACAGAAAACTCGGGACCTGGAGGAGAAAATACGTGAAGTTAAGAAGAAGAGATTAAGTATGTAAAATTCCTGTAATTCACATCATTACTTTCTGTGTATTGAAATGAATGGGTGAATTCTATTGGTGTGATTAATTATTCCCTCCAGGGATACTGAAAGCAGTTCCTCCTGGCCTATCCATCCTGTGGGATTGTTTTTGTGTCTTTTCCTAATTTTGCCACAGGAAATCTGCTAACCTCCAAGAGACCTACCATCCTCCTTTCTCCCTTCCCTCCTTCTATCTTTCTATCAGTCTCTCTCAGAAAAATGTCTTTTTTAATTTCAGTGCTAAAAAAATAAACATTTTTGGGGCAGCTAGGTGGTGCAGTGAATAGAGCACTGGCCCTGGAGTCAGGAGGACCTGAGTTCAAATCCGGCCTGAGACACTTGACACACTGGCTGTGTGACCTTGGGCAAGTTACTTAACCCCAATTGCCCTACCTTCCCACCTTGCAAAAAAATAAAATAAAATAAAAACGTAAACATTTTTCTACACTGTCAGTTCATAAAAACAAAGTTGATATCTGTTTTCATATCTTTACAAATCACACCAAATTATAAATGTCCAAATGCACAACTACTTAGCTGCATTATACTTGGTGCCTCTGTGTGCTAGTATCCCTGGCTCCCAGACATCCCTATATTAATGATAAAATGTCACCGTGTGGAAGAGGATACAAGTTCTTTTCATTTATTTCAGTGGGGAAAAATTTTTCTTTTATTCTCACCTCCCTCCAACCTTGCACCCCTTTTGAAAAATAAAAAAAAAACCCTTGTGACCAGATGTGCATAGACAAAACAAGTTCTTGAATTGGTCATATCCAAAAAATAGATGACTTCAGATTAAACCCATCACCGTCAGGAGGTGAGGAGTGTACTTCATCATTGGTCCTTGGAAAACCAATGGGCGAAGGCTAAATCTCATAATACATGTTAATACTGACATTTCTGAAATGTCTGAAAGCATTTTGGGCTAGGTTTACTGGACAGCTAGGATGAGCCAAAGGAGAGTTTCTTTTTTTTCTGGATCAAATGAGATAACATTTGTAAAACATTTAACACAGTGCTTGGCATGTAGTAGGTACTTAATAAACGCTTATTCCCTTCCCTTTCTGTTGAAAGCCTTATGCTTTCACTATTTCTGCCCTTGAAAACAGCTGTGTCCCTAGCATCATCCAACTTGTCCCACCAGGTTAGAATTTTAAAGATAATGCTGAGTAGTACATTTAACAACTCCAAATGCAAAACCTGAAAGGAGATGCTACAAGTTGAAGGGTTGGGCTCCAAATCTTAGAATAGCTGAAGGTCACAGTTACCTCATGTTCTTTTGACCTTACTGAAATGCGAGTGGTCCAGGTGGCCTATCCTTGGGCTTTTCTTCTCTCCATGTAATCAGCCCATGGTCCTGTGTTTGTTCATGTGGCATTCCTAACTCTAGACATTCTTCATCATAGCTTGTATGTGATATGTTGCATCATGTACCTTTGCATTGTTCTTTGACTAATTCTCATTTTCAAAAATAAGCTTGTTTTGTGACTCACGTCTGAGTCTACAGCAATATGGGCAGACTTTTCTTATTAAAAAAGGAGCCCTTTGAGGAAGAAGTTTAGGGTCATTGAATGATGCAATGTATCAAAGGCATTTAGGCCCACTCTCTTCTTTAAATCTGGGCCCAATTCATTGTCTGTTTCCAATGTGTTTCCCAGATTGATGGCTGTATCTTGATGGGCAAAATTCTATATTATTACAATAACTGGTAAATAGTAGTCTTCACACCATGTTCATCTGCCTATTTAGAGGCTGGAGGTGGCTGTTAAAAGTGAGAGATTAAATAGATTTTTAACACCACATAGATTTGCAGACTAATATTCTGGGAGTTGTAATGCTTCTATGGAAGAAAAATTAAAAAGCAATATGAACCTGGATACAAAAGAGTTTTAGGTGGTAAATTGATAGGTGATCAGTGCCATTGAGAAAGTAATTTATGGATAAAAACACTTTGAGAATGACTGTTTTATTACTGTTGAAAATTTCTTTTCTCTTGACTAAAATGTACCTCAGATTTCAATACTGTAAATGTACCTTTTCACACTTGTAGATTCTGATTTGTTACATTTTATTGTTGTAATATTTTGTCTGTTATTTTAAATTTAACAGTGTTTAAAAAAGCTGGGGAAGAAAAGCTACTAGAAATACAGGCTGAGAATAAAAAGAAAAAAGATGAATTAAACCTCCTGAAAAATAGTGCCTTGTTAACTAAAATGAAGAAAAGTCTACAAAACGAGATAGATACAACTACCATTATTCAAAATGTTTTTCAGGTAATGTATATGTGAATTTGGACAGCAAAATTTGTTGGGGTAGGAACATCTGTATCTTAATCAGTTGCTCATGAGACACAGTATGATTGGTACAGTAGAAGGCTCATGGGTCTGAGAGGGTGGGAACCTGAGTTCAAGTCCCATCTCAGCCAGTGATTTGCTTCCTGACCTTGGGTTACTCACTTAACATCTTTGTCCTATAGTTTCTTCATTTGTTAAGTTAGAGGGAAGGTCCCTAAAACCCCTTCAGTGCTAAGATTCTTTGACTTTATATGTTAACCTTCTATGTACTGAGGCAACCCAGTCTACTTTAAAATATATATATATATATATAATATGAATTTTATCAATTTTTTTAATCTTTCTTTCCTTTGTCTCCTCTTTTTTATTCCTTCATCTATATACTATGGGTTCATAACTGGAGTCCATGAGCCCCAAAAAGATTAGTGCATGGATTACAGTAGAATCTGTACAGTTGGATGGGTAGAAAATGACTTCTTTATTTTCACTCACTTCTAATTGAAATTTAGCATTTCTTTCAATTATGAATGTAGACAACAAACCCTTCCGAAGAACGGGGTTCATGGACTTTACCAGGTTGCCAGAAGGGTCCATAACAACAAAAAAAAGGTTAAGAACTTTTCTCTCTATATCTTAAGATTTCATGTACTTGAATTTGCCACTATTTTTTAAAAACCAGACCACTTAAGTTACATGTCTTTTATGTCACCTTGAGACTTCAGATAAAATGGAGAACTGTCATAGGCTCATTGGATTTTCACTAAGGATATATTATTGCACAGTGAAATAGCTTCACAAGTCTGTAGCAGAGAATTATGTCCCTTGAGTTTCATTAGTTTCCTGCTCTTGGTTTAATATCTGAAATAGAAAAATGTGAAGCTCAAAGATTCTGAGTGTAATGATTTATTTACAAGGCTAGCAGTTGCCAACAAATCAGGTCCACTGACTCCTTAGTAGTCAGAGACAAAGGAATGATTTACAGAGCATACTTTTATAACAGAAGAAAAGGAAATCTTGAGGCTTGTTTGGAAAATGACAAGGCAGGTCATTTGACTAGAGTTTCTTGGGGCTTTACAAATGCAACTAGCAGATATTGTCAGCATTTGAATTAGGCTTGTCAGAGCCTAAGGAGGACTTTCTAGGGTATGATAGTTATTAAATCTGACATTTTCTTAGATTAGGCCTGTGTCTATTAACCTGTCTATTGAACTGAGATTGCTTTAGAAGTCGTCCTATAGTTGTAGCCTTTGCAACTAAAAGTGTTATTTTAAAGGAATATGTAGATTGACTAATATAATTTACTAATCAGTTACTAAAAAGACTTTCAAGGAGCTTAAGAAAAAGGGACTTTATCCACTAAGACTGTAAGAGGAACTTAACTTTTAGAAACAGTCTTATAATAGTTAATTTATGATTATTTTATTGCTACAAAGATATATGTGTATCTGCAAAAAATAATTACTAACAGCTTTTTCATTCTGTTAGTCTATTCACTACATAAACCTCTGTCGGCTCTGGTTGAATTAGTTTTTTTGTTTGCCCATCAACAATTGACAACTAAGGTCCATCAGCCCATATTAAAATGATAAATAAGAAATAGGTTTTTTGGGGTTTGTTTTTGGTCATTTTGGAGGGAGGAAAGCGGGGCAGTTGGGGTTATGTGACTTGTCCAAGGTCATACAGCTAGTAAGTGTTAAGTGTGGTCGAATTTGAACTCCGGTCCTCCTGACTCCAGGGCTGGTGCTCTATTCACTGTGCCACCTAGCTGCCACCAAGAAATAGGTTTTTACTTAATTTGGCAGATGTTGGAACTTCACAGTAGGTATAAACTGACCCTGATTCATAGTAATAGTTAGCATGCATGTAGCACTTTAAGGTTTGCAAATTACTTCATGTATGTTTTATCTCACTAATTCTCACGATTATTCTCACTTTACAAATGAGGAAACTGAGGCTCAGAAAGAGTTAAATGATTCGTTTTGGGTCACATAGCTTGTACCTGTGGTAGGATTTGAACTCGAGTCTTTCTTGCTCCATGTTAGTACTCTATTCATTACTCTGCTTATCTCTAAGTTTCTTAATGTTCTTTCCTGCTCTTCCTCATTAGTGTTTAAAAAAGAAATAAACATCTAATCCCAACTGTTTCCTTTTTAATAAATATTTTAAATCAGAAAATGCCTATTCATAGGAACAAATATTAATTTGTAGACATCTAAACTTCCCACATAAGATCTATGACTTCATCCTTTGTAAATAAATTCAGGCCCCATAATCAAAATGAGCACAGAGAAAATTTAAGTATAATTTATATAATATAATATAGAAAGTATAATTTTGATAATAATAGAAAGCACCCTTATATTAAAATGTCAACTCCAGCATTCCAAGAATATTTAACATACCTATATTTTATTTTCATTACAGCACATCATTATGGCAGCAAAGATCGACTGGGCAGCAGATCCAGCTTTGAAGGCCTTTATTTTACAGCTTGAGAAAAATTTAAGTTTCATTTGAACAATTCTGCTTGTAGGGGAGGCTAGGTGGTACAGTGAATAGAGCACCGGCCCTGGAGTCGGAGGACCTGAGTTCAAATCCGGCCTCAGACACTTAACACAAAAACTAGCCATGTGACCTTGGGCAAGTCACTTAGTCCCAATTGCCCTACCTTCCCCCTCCAAAAAAAAGCAAAAAAACCCAAACAAACAAAGAACGATTCTGCTTGTTTACATGTAACTAAATAGTAAATTTCAGGAAAACTGTATTTTTGGCTCTATTTGTTTAATTCAGACTCTTTAAAACATTTGTTTCAGTAATACTAACTTCAGAGTCATTCTGTGTCAATTATTAAAATGACATTGTGTCACAGAATTTGGAATCTTTAAGAAGTGTTGCTAAAGGTCAAGTCCAACTTCTCTTCTCTGTGATATCTGCAACGGATGGTCATCTGGTCATTGTTGGAACCCTTCCAGTGACTAAGCATTTACTAACCTCGTTAGACACTACTCCATATCTGAATAGCCCTGACTGTTATTCCTTTATAGAGTGTTTATTGGTTAGTATTCTAGAAAATAGTGGTTACATCCCATTTTAAAAGCACTGTATTTTCTAAAATACGGATCTTTTTATGGTATTAAAAACTTTAATAAATTTATAGATTAAACTATAATTATTTGAATTAATTGCATTAATG
>JAQQSV010006731.1:0-14201 GCA_028646515.1 Pseudochirops corinnae
TCCATCCTTTCATAACAGGACTAAAAAAAGAAAAATCAAAGGAAATTAAACCACAAAAGTATATTAAAGTTCCATTGCAGATGTCATTTGAGCCCATAGAGACAAGGAAAATTGGATTTCATGTTGAAACTCCATCCTTAACTTACTCTTTTGTACCTTGCTTTTATTTTATATCTCCTATCTTTTTATTCAAAATACACCAGTTTAGTTAAGTGTTCTAATGATTTTCTCTTAAAAGGGCTTTCACTCAAACACATCTAACATGAATATGCCATCTAGTTAAATAGTTATATTTATTGACTATACTGTGGTCTATGTTTTGAAAAAGTCAGAGTCATCTTCCACTCCATAGCTTCACGATTCTATACCAAAAAAACAGAAGAATACTGTTCTCAAGTATTCAGAGCTTCAAAAAAAAAAATTAAAACTAGTTGCTTTCTGGGCTTGTTTATAGTAATAGTTCCAGGGCTTGTGATGTATATAAACTGGCAATGTTCCTATTCGATAGTTGGATTACTATTTAAATATTTACTAGTACCAAGCAAACCCTAAAATGTTGCACTGACATTCATTCAGGAAAGATGCATTGTCATCCTTGGTCTGTTTGTCTCATCTATGGCCCCTGCCATATTGAATTGTTAATCCCAAGTATACTCATGAAATAATGAGGGCAATAAAACCAGAATATCTCTTATTAAACTCTATCGTCTGGGCTACACAAAAGTAGACAAGAGAGTATCCTTTACATAAAGGTAAATGTTTCACTCCATTGCATCATCATCGTCATCATCATGATGTGTTGACTTAGTAGAGGCAGTTAGATGGCTTAGGTCTGCAGTCATGAAGACCTGAGTTCAAATCTTGCCTCAGCCATTTAATTAGCAGTGTGACCCTGGGCAAGTCACTTAAGGTTTGTTTGCCTTAATGCACTGGTGTAGGAAATGGCAAATCCCTCCAGTATCCTTGCCAAAAACACAAAAGCAAAAATCAAAAAACAAAAGACAGTATGGTCTATTGCAGAAGTTCTCAACCTGTGGGTTACGACCCCTTTGGGGTTGAATGACCCTTTCACAGGGGTCACAGGGGTCACCTAAGACCATTGGAAAACACATATTTCCGATGGTCTCCTCTATCCATCTCCAGGAGGGTCTATTCACTTGCAGACATGCTCACATATGACTATTAAAGGGTCGCAGCATTAGGAAAGTTGAGAACCACTGGTCTACTGGGTCACAGAAAGTCAGATGCTGTTCAATTACTCAACAACAACAACAACACTTTGACATAGCGCTTAGATCTGCAAAGCAATTTACAAATACCTTATTTCATCCTCAAAATGACCCTGGGAGGTAAGTGCTTTAATTATCATCATTTTGTAAATGAGGAAATGGAGGCCAACAGAGGTTAAGTGACTTATTCAGGGTCACACAGCTTGTAAGTATCCAAAGTCAGATTTCAAATCAGGTCTTCCTGACTCTAGAAAGCACATGCTATCAATTGCACCACTGAGCTTACTCAAGTGAAAACTGAGGGATTCACTTGTGATAAAGTCATAAATCATGAAACAGTAATTTTATTCATTATGGCCCTGGGGCAAAAAGAAAGATCAATAAGTCATAGACCTCAATATCATTGGTGTAAAAAAAAAAACAGAGAACAAAGTCCATATATAGACATAATTCAATCTATGTAAAATATGTTCTTAAAAGTTCCATGCATATATTTCATGGTTCATATATTTTAGATGCAATAGGAGAACAGAATATTTGCGGAAATCCTATGGTAAATGTGTAACATTTGGTAATTGCAAAAATCACTTGCTATCTGAACTAGTTCTTGAATGCAAATTATTTTTCAGATTTCTTAAAAGTGGGGTAGATATATATACTTGATCAAATATTGAGGGAACACCTCCATTTCCATTCCATTAACACTGGTCAAGGGCTTAAGTGATATGTTGTAGGGAAAGTATCTATTTGGGATATTAGTCCTCTCCCTGATTTTTTTTTTCAGTGCACATCTCTTCTGTCATGGGATGTATGCAATATTGTATAAGACCACTCAAAGGAGAGAAAAATACTTGTCTTTAATTTAAAGAGATTTGAGATTTGAGAGAGACAGAAACAGAGAGACAGACACAGGAAGAGAGATGGAGGCAGAGACAGAGAGAAAGAGAAAGAAACAAAGAGACATAGAGACAGAGGGAAACAGAGAGAGATGATGATGGTGGTGCTGATGGTGAGGGAGAAGACAGATACGTAGATAGACACTTTGAATTAACAGTCAAAGTTCATTAGGTTGAACATATAGAGATAGATGCACAGATTTCTCTAGCTCACAGAAGTATCTACAGAAAAATAATACTTGCATGGACTATGGATAAAAGCAGGGGAGATACTAAGAATGATAATCTGACATTTTATATGATGACCTATCTGTCCTCTCTTGCCTTGGGGTGGGAGTTGGGGGCGAAAACTGAGACAGAGAAAGAACGATCTTGTTTTCCCTCAGTTTTCAGTCTGCCCTCAGACAGAGATGTCCTCCTGAATTGCATGCCTTAGTTTTACCATTTAAAATTTCCCCACTTCTCACCTCCATTAACTTAGCTCTTTCTATTAACTTACAGTGTCCTTCATTTCTTCCTCACCTTTAGACTCCTTCCATTGAGTAAGACAGAAACATGACAGAGCTCTAGAAGGGAAAGCTCAGAAACTATTAAATAATAAAGAAAAGCACCCAGAGCCCCCCAATTCCTTTTCTAACCATTCCAAATCAAAGGAACCCAGGGAGAACATGCATGCATGTCAATTTTCTCGGGAAGCGAAGATATCTCTTCACTCCCTTTGGAAAATGGAAACAGCATGCCTATGTGGAAAAGAGCGTCACTCAAGTCGTAATCTGAGAATGATTATATGGAACACCAAAAGATCACTATGCTTTTCCATTAGGCTTGAACCTAAAATTTCTTGTATGTATCAACTCAAGGACTTTCTTGGTATTCTATTTCAATCTTCTCTGTTTAGCACAGTGTTTTCAGCATGATAAGCACTTAGTAAATGCTTTTTCCTTCCTTCCTTCATTCATTAATGTATTCATTCTTTCATACTTTAAGGTCAAAGACAAAAGAAAAAAACTTGCAGAGAGCTAGGTAGAGCGTTGTGAAGCAAAGTCCCTATTAGATAGTCCACAGCAGTAAGCTGCAGATATATCAGAAAAGCATGATAGAAAAGACTAGAATTTAGAGTTGAAAGATACATTCTAGTCTAACTTCTTCATTTTATAAGTGAGGCTATTAGGAGTTAGAGAAATTAACTGATGTACACACATAGTTCTTACATAATGGAGTCAAGATTTGAACCCAGTTCCTCTGAGTCTGGATTCCATATTGTTTTCATTTCACTAAGCTATCACCAGCACTTGGGATCAGAAAAGGACAGTGCGGCTACACAAAATCTCCAACTAAGGTGAGAACTTTTTATAGTATTCTTAGGTATATATTCCTTCCTCAACAGTGTCTGTGGTACTTAGTGATTTGTTTTCTATAACTTTAATTGTTTTCACATAAAAGATGTCAAATGGGGAAGTCATTGAATTTAACCAAAGATCATTTTGTAAATGGGAATGTTGTGTTCTATTAAAAATGTTACTATCAGGGGGTGGCTAGGTGGTACAGTGAATAGAGCACCAGCCCAGGAGTCAGGAGGACCTGAGTTCAAATATGGCCTCAGACATGTAACACTTAATTAATAGCTGTGTGACCTTGGGCAAGCCACTTAACCCCAACTACCTTGCCCTCCTCCCTCCAAAAAAATGTTACTATCTTTTGCTTTTATGTCACTAGTTATTTTCAAATACATTCTTTTTACCTTCCTTCTCTCAGAAAGCCATACTTTGCAAAAGAATAAACAAGAAAAAAGAAAATAAAGTTTAGTAACATATGACAACCTTATAAACATAATTCAATTTTTCATTATTTAATAGTGTATTTTGACACCAATAATCTCCAACTTCTGCGCAGAAAAGAGGGAGGATTTCTTCATCTCTTACTGGGCACCAAGCTTGGACATTATAATTATAAAGCCTTATGTTTTGTTTTTCTTTTATTGTAGGCGGCGGGTTTACTGTTTTCCCAGTTCTATTTATTGCACTTTATATCTGTTCATATGTCTTCCTGCATATCGCTATATTCTTCATAGTCATCATTTTTTGTGATGGAGCAAATATAGTGCACTTGCATGTCCTATTTTGCTTAGCCATGAACTACTTTTCTTCAAAGATTTGCTTAGAAGTGTTTTATTGGGACTTTGTTGTCTTCTCTCCTGATAGTCAAGTACACTAATATTAGTGCTAAGCTACTGACTGGTTATGTTGCCTTAACCAAATCATTTTGCCTAGATGAACTTTAGATTCTGCATATGAAAAATGAGAGATTGGACTAGACTTAAAGGGCTCCTTCCATCTCTAATCATCTAAATGATCTGATTTCCCAAGATAACCCATATGACATAATGTATTATCACCACATCATTTTATGCGAGAGAATAAAGTACATTTTTATAGAAGTTATTGAAATTTTCACTGGAACGTTGACATTTTCCTGTCCAAAGTTACATAGTGGGGAAAATTTAATATATAAAATATTCATTTTTTCCAGATATTTCAAATATATTTTATTGTTTTTGGTCCATGCTGTCATATACAAAATCATTCTTTCCTAAACGTGGAATCTAAAAGTCTTTCTTGGAATAACTTGGACTAGAAGACTTAAAGAAAAAAATTATGGGACTAACTTGGATTTGTTTTTTCCAAGTTACATTCAAGAAAAAATTACTAACTGAATTTTTTCTGATGATGGTATAATTTTGTTTTAGTAGATAACTTCACTTCCATTCTAATGAAACAAGAAATTCATTTTTAAAATTCTTATAGTAATGGATTGAGGATAACTGTTTTCTGACACTTATTTTCTCTAAAATATGCAGCATAAACAAAAAAGGAAACACTCTGCCCAATTGCCTCATATTACCTACTTACAGCTTATGAAAACTAGAAAGTCTTGGCTTATTCTAACATTTTCTCCAACCTAGCCAGGAATAAGTAAGCAACAGCATCTTCCAATTATTAGGGAACAATTTATAGAAGTCTATGAACTCTCCCTCTGTTTAAGGCTTAATGTAGTGTCTAGCTTTGCCAATAAACAATGACTGGGCAATTCATATAACTTTTCTCATCTGTCAAATGGTAATACCTATACTAACCCTGTTTACCTAAAATAATTTTGGTTACACCCATGTGAAAAATGTGAATATGCTTTGAAAACATAAAAAGTTGGGAGTGCAGGGCAGGAAAGCAAGGTTTTCTAATTATGCTGCTTTTTATGATATTCTTAATGAACTGGGCATCTAAATTGATTTCAAATGTAACCTTTGTGCCAGGAATCCCAAGATCACAAAATGTCAAAGTTCACTTCTGACACATTATTCTACTTTTGAAACCATCTCAAGTCTTCAGTCCAAAATGGTAGGATGTACAACTAATTCACTACCTAGTACAAAAACCATTTAAAAAGTAGCTTTTCACTTGCAAAGTTTATACATGTATATATAGACTATTTCCTATATATTGAATCTATAAGTATACACATGTGTGTATATATATATATATATATATATATATACATATATATATATATATATACATATATATACATGCACACATGTCTGTATTTCTGTGTGTGTGTGTGTGTGTATTCTATGCGCAGCTACGTAGCATGGTGAGTAGAGAGCTGGGTGCTGGGCCTGAAGCCAAGAAAATTCGTCTTCATGAATTTAAATCTGGCCTTAGACACTTATCAGCTATGTGACTCTGGATAAGTCACTTAACTCTGTTTGCCTCAGTTCCTCACTTGTAAAATGACTGGGGAATGAAATATCAAACCACACTAGAATCTTCACCAAGAAAACCCAAACAGGGTCATGAAGGACAGGACATGAATGAAAAATGACCGAGCATATATTCTATAGATACATATATGCATATATCTATAAAGTATGTATGTATACATATGTATATATGTGTGTATTTATATATGTGGGTGTATAAAATATATATTTACAGAGAGAGAGAGAGAGCTGCTACTATATACAAGATACTATTCTAGATACTAGAAATATTTTTTTTAAAAAGGGAGAGGTGTATTGCTCTAGGCGACAGAATCGTAGTGTCTTTCTCAGTAAAATCTAATAAAATCATATTCTCTAGAATTTCTCTCCTCTAGAATTTCTCACTTTTAAACTTTAGATTCTTTTCCCATTAGAGTTTTACCCTTGTTCTGTCATTGATTGTGGGAAGTAACAATGTGAAAACAATGAACTTACTTATGGTAATACATGCCTGACTTTCATGTCCATATCCTTTCAAACTATTTGGAAGAAAGTGGTGTCTCCTCACCAAAATATGACACCCTCCTCTTTAAGGGCTTGTAAACCACCCCCCCCCCCCAATCTCTCCCATGAGACATGTGGAACATTCTCCCCATTAGTAAACAACCCTTAATAACTGTGAAGGGTTAAATCGTTATGGAAAAGTTGGCAATTTAAAAAATCATCTTTGAATCTCTTGGAATTACTTGAACTACAAGATTTAGAGGGGAAAAAATTATAGGTCTAGCTTGGATTTGTTTATTTTTCTAGTCACATTCAAGAAAAAAATTACTAACTGAAACTTTTTTTGAGTAGGAAGATACCAGTTAGCATCACATTCCTTCTTTTCTTCCTGCTCCAGAGAGACTTTAAAGGATTCATTCTCTCTGTTCAATGCTTTTGTCATTCCTTTTATAAAAATGCAACTGGATCTCCAGATTTCCCTAAAGGAAATCAAACATATGGTACCCTATGGGCAACATATGCTAAGACTATTTCAATATGTTGAAAAACATTAACTTACAAGTACATTTTTTCTAAATTCCTGATAATATATAAACACTGATATTAAAAGGTCAAAAAATGAATGTATTTCCACTATAATACATATTATCTTCTTTTTTCTTGAATGAGTATGTTTGAGTTCTCCTTAGCCTGGAGAGAATTTGATAGATTTTCCATTTGGGATGTATGTACGGTTAAGATAATCTGCTTCTTTGCTGCCTATATTGTAGCCATAGTCTTTGTCTTTACCCCATCTCTAACTTATAATAAGCTCCTTGTTTGCCTGACCCTGATAGGTGAGCTTTTAGTTTATCTTGGCCCAGAAGCAGGTTTCCATGCTACATTCAGGACATCTCTATGCCATACTGCATCAAGCCCATCCACTTTTCCCCTTGCATTCCAGATTCTCTTTCTGTGTGGTCTTCCCCTAATAAACAATATTGGTGGAAGCTCCTTGTGAATATAAGCTCTTAGAGGACAGGGACTATCTTGTCTACTTACTTGTATTTGTATTCTCAGGTATGACTATATGATTAAGTGCTTAATAGATTCATTCTCTCTCTCTCTCTCTCTCTCTCTCTCTCTCTCTCCCTCTCTCTCTCTCATATCTATCTCTCTGTCTCTGTCTCTGCTTCTGTCTCTCTGTCTCTGTCTGTCTCCCTCTCCTTCTCCCTCTCCCTCTCCCTCTCTCATTTTTGTGGTATATCTATGTCAATCTTGTTGGTGCTGAAAGGGTGAAGACTTCTCTGCAACCTTTGGTGAATGGAAGGAGGAGTTACAGTGTATTAAAATTCAAATATTATTATTTTCAATTTTCTTTATTCTTGCTTTATTCTAGGGTTATATTTCCTATTCAGTGTTAGCCAGGGTGACCTCCTATTTATTCATCAAACACTCCTGACAGTATAAGTACACTATGTTTCTTGTTCTCCCAAAGGAAACCTTGGCAAGGATAAGTCCTATGCCCTCTTTCCCTTCGTAACAAACAACCAAAACCACACATCATACCTTCCTTTCATTTTCTATAAACCCAGCAACCACACCATGTGCAATCAACATTCTGTCTTTTTTTTCCAAGTTCAAGCCATTTTTTGTGGGGGGAGGGAGAGAGGGATCACTCCACATTCTATTCCCAAAGTCTGTGGACAGGGTGTATTATCAGGGACAGTGATCCCCTTGGTATAAATATTTTCCTAAATTGGTACTACTGTCCCTTTTAATATACCCTGTCTCAGACATAAGAAACCAAATGTTGGGGTGATTTATTTTACAATTATCTAGTTTCCTAAGAAAATCTATGTCATTACCTTTTCCAAAGATGTTAAAATATGAAATATCCCTTTCAAAAGGATCATATAATAATTGGATATTTTTAAAACTTGAGGGGACCTTGGAGATGAGGCAATTAAAACCTCTCACTTTACAAATGAGGAAATTGAGGTCCAAGTCAATTGAATAAGCAAGCATTTATTAAACACCTACTATATTCCAGTCAGTTGCTAAGTGCTAGGGAAAGGAAGAAAGAAAGACAGAAAGAAAGACAGAAAGAAAGAAAGAAAGACAGACAGACAGACAGACAGGAAAAGAAAGAAAGAAAGAAAGAAAAAAAGAAAGAAAGAAAGAAAGAAAGAAAGAAAGAAAGAAAGAAAGAAAAAGAAAGAAAGAAAGAAAGAAAGAAAGAAAGAAAGAAAGAAAGAAAGAAAGAAAGAAAGAAGGAAGGGAGGGAGGGAGGGAGGGAAGGAAGCAAATACATACAGGATAAATTGCAGACTATCTTAGAAGGAAGGCATTAAGGTTAAAAAAGATGAGTAAGGACTTCTTGCAGAAGGTGGTTGAAGCACAGCCAGTGAAAATGCCCAGATTCTGAAGAAGTATTTTGTATAAGATTCAGTAAGAAAACCAATGTTACTGAATGGTAGAGTACATGGAGTAAGGTGTAAGAAGACTAAAAATATTCAAAGGGGCCAGGTTGGAAAAGACTTTCAAGACAAAAACATAAGAATTTATATTTAATCAGCAAGATTATGAAGAGTTTCTGGAGTATATTGAATAGGGGAATGACACGGTGAGATTAATTTTACAGTGGAGTGGAGGGAAACCAATTAGCCATGAGTTGAGGGAGACATGCACCAGGATGGTGACAGAGGCAGAGAAGAGAAGGAAGCACATGCTAAATATATTACAAAGATGGAAACAATAACTCTTAGCAACTGATTATCACGTTTGTGATGCTGAAAGACTGGGAAAATGATAGTATCGTCAACACTAAGCTAGGTGGAAGGGAATTTTTGAGGGGCAGGTTCAGTTTCGGACGCACTGAGTTTAAGATGTTGATGAGATTAGGCAGCATGGTCTAGTTCAAAATGTGCTAGACTGGTCACGAGGTCTGGGATTAAATCATGTCTCTGCCTCTTGCTCCCTGGATTATTAATACCTAGTCTCATACTCTCTGAGATTCATTCTTCAGTTTCCTCACTTATAAAGAGAACATAACAATATTGGCATCACCTGCCTCACAATTTGCTGCTATACAAGAGATTTTTTTTCAATGTCTTTAAGTGCTATGTAAATGTAAGTTATTATTATTAATGAGTAGGTCAAATAAAAACTTCAGAGAACCAAAGGTGCATTTATGGCTCAGTGGTACTGTGAACAGAGCACTGGGGCTGGAATCAGGAAGACCTGAGTTCAAATTTGGCCTCAAGCCTCAAATTTGGCTAGCCCTGTGACTCTGGGCAACTCAATTAGCTTCTGTCTACCTCAATTTCCTTAACTGTAAAATGAGTTTCAGAATAGCCTCTATTGCACGAGGTTATTGTGAGGATCGGATCAAATGAAATAATATTTTTTAAAAATTAAATGCTTAAGAATTAAATAAATGCTGATTTTCCTTCCCTCCATCCCACTTGCCTCAAAATAGCTATGAAATTAATAGTACACGTATTTTCATTCTCACTTTATGATGCTGAAATGGAAGATGAAAGAACTCGATTAATTTCTCCAATACAGACAGCTAATAAGGGGTAGATCTGGGACTCAAACTCATGTCTTGTGACTCCAAGTTCAATGCCTTTTCCATCATACCACATTGCTTCTCAATTAGGAGCCTTGAAATTGGATCGAATAGCTAACCCACTCCACAACCCAATAATATTCGTAGGAAGAGAGAGAGTAAATTGATACTTCTCCATACATTTTAATGGGGTCAATAAATAGTTTCTGAGCCCTTATTAGAAAAAAAAAAATCTTGCATAAGGAGGTGACTTCTACTTAAAACCACTTCATGGCTGGTTTTTCTAAGATCTTGGGCATTCAGCTTGTCTGACTGGGAAGGCTAAGTAAAAGGATTCATGAATACTCTGAGACTGGATGCACTGATGTATTCCAAACCTAGCCCCTCCCCACCTTTTTAACCACTAAGCCACCCCTTGCTTAAAAAGCATACCCATGTATTCCAGTGGAATATGCTTCCAAATGAATGGAACATCTGAGCACACAACCTCGATGTGTCATTGAAATGATCCATTTTATAGCGAATGGTTTGCTTTTAAGGAATTTTCATTTGGCATTAAGGTTATCAAAGATATCATCTTGAATGGAACAGGAATGGAAAGACATATTAAGCTGATTACAATCCTTTTCATGTCAGAGATAAGTATTTGGTAAATCCAAGCCTGCAATTCCACTTAAAAAGAAACAGAAGGAGTTTCTTGTTTGAAAGAAAATTAGGAGACACTGTGGTTGTGCTTTGTCTACATCATTGATTTCGGTGCTACAAGTACTGATGATAAAAATTAATCTTTAAAGTAATTAAGAAACTCAAACAAGATCCCTTAAATATTACAGGTTGAAGTTCTGCAAATATTTGAGGAAAAAACATAAAGTACTCTGAAGAAAGGAAAAAAATGGAGGCCTCCAAATCAACAGCACTTCTCTCTTTTTTCCATTCCCAAGTCATTCTGCTTTAGTGATTTTGGTAAAACTCCAGCCACCCAGGGCTTCGGTGCCAGTCTAATAACATTGGTATTCTCCATTAGTTGGACCAAATTTTTGGAAGAAATAACTGTTTTAATTTATGTCTGGGTAGCAAAGGAAAAAAAAAACCATCCCATGGTTGTATCAAGCCTACTATAACAACTTTTTCTACATTTAAGGTTTTAAATAAATTAAGAATGCACACACAAATATATTGGATCTCAGCAACATATAATTTTAGAAATGGGAGAGTGCTTAGAGATCAACTAGTCCAATACTCTTATTTTTCAGATAAGCAAACTGAGGCCTAGAGAAATGTAATGATTTACCCAAAAGCACAAGGGAGGTAAGCAGCAGATAGAAAACTTCAGAACCAGGTCTGTGACTTCAAATCCACTGATCTTTCAGTGGCTATCATGAGCATTCATGAAACTCCTGTTATATAGATACAAGCATATACATATACATATACATATGCATATACACACACATACATATGCATATACACATACACATACATAGACATACACATACATAGACATAGACATTTACACATACATATACACATACATTTATATATACATATACATGTACATATACATATACATATATATCTGGCTGAGCCATGATGTTGAGAAGCCTGTAGAAATAATTAATGGTTTACTTGTGAGTTACCTAGGAAGAGAAGAAGCTCACATATATATGGAGAGACAGAGAGAGACAAAGGGACAGAGAGATAGAGACAGAGACAGAGAGACAAAGAAATTCTTTTTTTTTTAAATGTCTGATATAGTTAGACTCAAGTCTTCCTGATTTTATTTTTATTCTTCTTGGAGGGCAATTGGAGTTAAGTGACTTGCCCAAGGTCGCATGGCTAGCTGTTTGTGTTAAGTGTCTGAGGTTATATTTGAACTCAGGTACTCCTGACTCTAGGGCCGGTGCTCTATTCACTGCACCACCTATCTGCCCCTAGAGAAATTCTAAAAGTAAAAATACTTTCTAGGAAAAAATGACCCTCATTTACTCAATTGTCAATATGCTTTGTTAGTATCTCATTTCAGGATCATCTGCTATATGCACTAGTAGGAGAATCACAAGACCTAGAGCCAGAATACAATTTAAAATCCACCTAGTTGAAACTCCTCATTTTAGGGATGAGGAAATGGAGGCCTGGAGAAGTTAAATGAATTGCCTGGAGTCACGCACATAATTATATAGCTTATCTGGTATTCAAACCCAGAATCTAAATCCAGCAATCATGATATTGCATATATAGTAGAATGCATTTTCACCTCAAAAATGAGAACCAAGTTGCTCTGGGTTTAGAACAATATGTGTTATAAGGAAGTGATCCAAGAAGTGGTGGTAGATTTAGGAAAGAGACAGAGATACAGAGGTGATAGATATAAAATGGAGCTAGAGATAGAGGCAGTGGCAGAGGTAGATGCAGAGGTGGAGATGGAGCTAGTGACAGAGATGGTGACAGCAATAGAACTCTATAGACTCCGAGGGTCAGAGAGTGCATTCTTCCATCTACAAGTTATGCAGTGCTTAACTGACTTAAATCAACTAGTTTTTGGTGCTATTATCACAGAAAAATAAAAAAGGTGTTACACACATATGTGAACATACCTAAATATAAATATGTGTGTGTTACCCGTAAGTCTTCTCTATCATCTTCCTATCAATAATGTCATCTAATTTTTAAGATTTCAGCCCTCCACTTTATTACACAGGTTTCCTAGAAATTTTCCAGCTTGGTAAGGCACCTAGATACTTTTATAATGCACTAGATACTTTTATAGTGATATTTTGCCCTTTTTGGCTTCTATAGCATAAATTAGGTTTCAGTTTAAAAGATAGCAACTGGTCAAGATGGCAGTGTTAGAAACACTAGAACTCCATGAGTTCCCCCCCAAATACCACCTCAAATACCTATAAAACATGATTCTAAACAAATTTTAGAGCTCCAGACTCCACAAAAGTGATGGAGTAACAAAGCACCCACTGAAGGCAGCCCAGCAGGTAGTCATAGCAGCTCTGGAAGCAGAGCCCAGACCCATGAGGTTTCAACCCCAGGGCATTCAGGAGAAGCAGCGGCTATAGCATTCAGGACAACAGATTATCAGCAGCTGTGGTGATTTCCAGAATCACCAACCCACAAGAGCCAAGGACAAAGGGAAAAGGTCAGTGGAACTCAGCTAAATTTGTCCTGCTGCCACCTCCTCGTGGCTGCTTCAGAAGCTCCCAGCCTTCAGATTGCAAGCAATCATTCAGAGGCTAAGTGCTCTTGCCTAGAGTTTCCTGGATCAGATCGCAGTCTTGGATGGTGCGTCCTGAGGTGTGTTTTCAGTGAGCCGAAGCTGGTGAGGGCTGCAAAAAAACGGCAGCCTCTTAACAGCTCTGGCAGCTGTGAAAACCCCAGCAATTTGGGACAGAGCTCTCCCCTCTGAAAGCAGAGTTTTACTACTGAGCCCAAAAGTAAAGTAATTGACTGGCAACATGAGCAGTCAAAGGAAGCAAAGCAAGCCCAGCAATCCAACTTTAGATTCCTTTTTTGGGGACAAAAAGGACCAAAGCATGGAATGGGAGGAAAACAACACAGTCAGAACTTCCACACTAAAAGCGTCCAAGAAAAATGTAGACTTGTTACAGGCCATAGAGGAGCTTAAGAAGGATTTTGAAAACCAAATAAGAGAAGTGGAGGAAAAATTGGGAAGAGAAATGAGAATGATGCAGGAAAATCATGAAAAGAGAGTCAACAACCTGATTGATGAAAATAACACCTTGAAAAATAGTCTAACTCAAATGGCAGAGGAGGCCCAAAAAAGCCAATGAGGGAAAGAATGCCTTAAAAAGTCGAATTTTCCAGATGGAAAGAGAATCTCAAAAACTTGCTGAAGAGAATAATTCCTTCAGAAATAGAGTGGAGCAAATGGAAACAAATGATTTATGAGAAATCAAGATACTATTAAACAGATCCAAACAAGCGAAAAAAAAAGTAGAAGGCAATGTGAAATATCTCCTTGAAAAAACCACTGACCTGGAAAATAGATCCAGGAGAGATAATTTTAAAATTATTGGACTACCTGAAAGCCATGATCAAAAAAATAGTCTAGAAATCATCCTTCAAGAAATTCTCAAGGAAAATTGCCCTGATATTTTAGAACCAGAGGGCAAAACAGAACTTGAAAGAATTCACCAATTGCCTCTTGAAAAAGATCTCAAAAAGAAAACTCCTAGGAATGTTATAGCCAGGTTCCAGAATTGCTAGATCAAGGAGCAAATATTACAAGCTGC
>JAQQSV010006732.1:0-14201 GCA_028646515.1 Pseudochirops corinnae
TGCTTCCATTTGCTTTACTCTAATTCTGAAGGAATTATTCTCTTCAGAAAGCTTTTGAGATTCTTTTTCCATCTGGAAAATTCAATTTTTTAAGGAATTCTTCTCCTCATTGGCTTTTTGGCCCTCTTTTGCCATTTGAGTTAATCTATTTTTTAAGGTTATTTTCTTCAGTCAGGTTGTTGATTCTCTTTCCATGATTTTCTTGCATCATTCTTATTTCTCTTCCCAATTTTTCCTCCACTTCTCTCATTTTGTTTTCAAAATCCTTCTTAGCCTGATCTATGGCTTTAGGAAGTCTTCATGTTTCTTGGAAGCTTTTGGTGCCAGAGTTCTGACTGTGTTGTCTTCCCTCCATTCCATGCTTTGATCCTTTTTTTCCCCAAAAAAGGAATCTAAAGTTGGATGTCTGTGTTTGCTTTGCTTCCTTTGCTTGCTCATGTTGCCAGTCAATTACTTGACTCTTGAGCTTTTTGCCACAGTAGAAGTCGGCTTCCAGAGGAGAGAACTTTGTCCCAAATTGCTTGGGTTTTTGCAGCTGCCAGAGCTATTAGGAGGGTACTCTCTCTACAGCCCCCACCAGCTTTGGCTCACTCGTCACACACCTCTGGACCTCCACCCAAGACTGCTGATCCAGATCCAGGCAGTTTAAGGCAAGAGTGCTTAGCCTCTGAATGGTTGCTTGGCCCTCCTACAATCTACAGGCCAGGAGCTCTGAAGCAGCCATGTGGAGGTGGCAGCAGGGCTGCCACTTCTACCACTTCTCACTCTGGGATAAGAGGCTGGACCACATCTCCATCTCCCCAGATCCAGCAGAGTTCCACTGACCTTTTACTTTGCCTTTGGTATTTATGGGTTGATAAGTCTGGAAACAGCCACAGCTGCTGGTGATCCACTCTCTCTCGAATGCTCCAACTGGACTGGTCAGGGCTGCACTGTGGCTAAAACAGTGAGCTCATGTGTAGCTGGGCTGTGCTCCCAGCAGCCTGAGATTCACCCTTCCTACTGGCCTGCTGTGCTGCCTTCAGTGGGAGATTTGTTTCTCTCTGTCACTTTGTGGGTTCTGTAGCTCTAAAATTTGTTTAGAGTCATATTTTGTAGGTATTTGAGGTGGTTATGGGGGGAGCCCACAGAGTTTTCCTGCTTCTATGCTGCCATCTTGACTTCACCCCCTGTTTTTTCTTTCATTTCAACTGAAGTGTAATGCATTCTGCTGCTGCTTTTTACATTTATTCTATGTTTTTCTCTATTCTTGTTTGTAAACAGCATATTGTAGTATTCTGGTTTTTAATCTACTCTGCTCTCCATTTCCATTTTATGGATGAATTCATGCATTTTACAATCACTGTTATGATTTACAAATTGTATTATTTTCCTCCATCTAACTTTTCTCATTTATCTGTCTCTTTCTCTGTCTCTCTCTCTCTCCCTCTTTCTTCTTACCACTTATCCCTCCTCCAAAGTGTTTTGCTTCTGAGGTGGTGACCTCTTTCTTTCCACTCTTTTTTCTATGAGTCCTTTCTTCCATTATTTCCTTCTGTTATTGCCCTTCCCTATTGTTTTCTTGTATGGAAGTATATATTTCTTTGCCAAATAGAATTTTTATGTTGTTCCCTCTTTCAGCAAATTCTGGTGATAGTAAGGTTCAAGTATTGCTCATCACACTCCCATCTTTCCCTCCAATGTAAAAGTTATTTTATGCCTACTTTTTTTTTTTAAATCATGTCTTTCAGGAACTCCAAGAATTCTTAAATTATGCCCCCTCAATCTATTATCAAGGTAAATTGTTTGTCCAATAAGACATTTTTCAACATATCCTACTTGTTTTTTCTTTTTGATTTTGTTTATTGCTTCTTGATATGTTATGATGTAATTAGTTTCTATTTGCCCAATTGTAATTTTTTAACGATTTTCTTCACTCAGTTTTTGCCCCTCCTTTTCCTTTGGGTTAATCTTACATACATTTTAAGAAGTTAATTTCTTCAATGAATGTTGGCATTTTTGTTTTGTTTTGTTTTCAGTTTTTCTCCATTTCATAATTTGCTCTTCACAGTTCTCTTCAGTGTATTATTGTGCCTCTTTTACTACTTGACCTGATTTTGTTTTTTGAAAGATGTTATTTTCATCCTTCTTTAGTCTCATTTGTTTTCTTAATGTTTTTACTTTACTTATTTTATTTTAAAAACTCTTTCTGAGGTCTTCCTTGAGTACTTTTTTTGCCTGAGACCAATTAAGTATTTCTTTGAGACTTTGAATATAGTCATTTTGACATTATGTTCCCCTACTCTAGTGGTTCTCAACCTTCCTAATGCCATGACCTTTAATACAGTTCCTTATGTTGTGGCGACTCCCAACCATAAAATTGTTTTCACTGCTACTTCATAACTGTAATTTTGCTACTGTTATGAATCATAATGTAAATATCTGCTATGTGGGATATATTTTCATTGTTACAAATTGAACATAACCCACAGATTGAGAATCGCTGCCCTACTCAGTTTCTGTTTTGATATTCTCTGTCATCATAGTCAATTTCTATAGTCAATTTCTTTTTTTCTGTTGTTGTTTCTTGCTCATTTTTCCAGCTCTACCCCCACAATTTTTGCTATTTTTAACTTTAGGCAAAACTTGTTATCTTGTCCTGGGATAGATCAGGTATCATACCAAGTTTCAGTTCATTTATGTTGATATTTTCAGGGCTAGTTCTGGGGGTGTAATGGTTATGGGATTTGAAGATCTTCCATGCCCCTTGAATTTGCTAACATAGCAGTAAGGGGTGGGGCAGGAGGAAGCCAGACCAGAGCTAGAGTCAGTGCAGTGACTGGAACTGTGGTGGTGGTGGTGTGAATTCCTTTCTTTTTTGAGCCAGCCAGAATTTCTGCTAAAGACTCCTGCTGAGAACTGCTGGGGATGGAACTTCAGGGGTGCACAGATGCTAGGAGCAAGCTGCGTGGACACTAAGCAATTGCAGTAAGTGAGGAGAGGGGGACTTTTGCCTGAGGTACCCTGTTCTGTTTTGAAGGCTTGAGAATGTGAGTGTTTACTGCATTAACTACAGGTGCCAACTCTATAGCTACTGTGATGGCTTTGACTTTCTGGTTTCATGACTCAGTCTTCTGGCATTTGAATAAATGTTCTAGCTTTGTCCCCCATGTAGAGACCCTGTTATATTTTGTCATTAATAATCATTTCAGCATATTTATAGTTACCATAAGCATTGAAAATACTGCATTGGTGATATAGGGGGCTGTAAGTTTTCAGTTCTAAAATGATATGATCTAAGGAGAAGTTTGGTCACTGCTCTCTTATCATGTACTCTGCTCCTGTCATGTACTTTTCTGCCCTGGAATTGTGACCAGATTTCCCCCTTCTCTGCAACCTGGAGTTCTATTTTCCTAATGCTCATTCTTACCCTGGGATTGTGATCTAGAAGCAAGTATGGTTCATGCAACAGAGTCCTGCATACAATGCCAGCAAAGAGTTTCTTGCAGTCTCTTTCTGATCAGTTTGCCAACCACCTTGTCTGTGGGTTGAGAGCTCTGGATGTCACCTCTGCCTATTCAGTTGACACCAAGTCTTATTACAGGTTTATATCAGGTCTGGCCCATTGCTAAATGTCTTTTATTGGGTTATGGGGATTTACTGTTGGCTTTCTAAGTGCTGTGTGATCTTGACTGTACTCTCCCCTTACCTCAGTGAGACAGATCTTTCCTGTTGACCTACGTTGTCTTGGATTGGAATACTGTTTTACCTCACCCTTTTCTTGGTTTTGTTACTCCAGAATTGGTTTTGAGGTGTTATCTTAAAGTTGTTTAAGAGGAATTTGAAAGAGGTTTGGTGAGTCCCTGCTTATACTCTTCCATCTTGACTTTCCCACCCACAAAAATAAATTCTTTAGTTATTTTTCCTACTACTACTTCTTAATGCATTATTAGATGGTAGTACTAATGATCTTCCACTGATCTTTTACATGAAATTTTACAACATATTTTGTAGTCTGAATCCTTGTTACCCTTGAATGTTATATCTCAGTACTTGGCAAGAATAGTATGTATTTACTAGCTATTTGTTCCTAGGCTTTTCTAGACTTCTCATTATGGCAATTAATTTATATAATTTAAACTTAATCAGTAAATTCTTATAGTCAGTATTGATATTTATATTTCTATTCATTTAACAACTGTTTATATCAATAATTTTTTTTGAAAATAGATTGTAATTTTAATTGCCAACTATATCTCATTTGTATCCTTCTAATTTTGTAATTTTTTTTACTATAGTGATCTGACTGTACTCAGATAGCTGATGTGGAAATGACTTCTACATCAACAAAGTATTGGTGTTATTCCTGTTTTTTTTATTGTAATCAGTTTTCTTTCTGTTATTTAATGTGGAAATTCTAATGTTCAGTTAATCTTGGCTTATTTCTTGAAGAAAAGGATGCAATAAAACTGAAAGTCACAGTTTTCAGGTCCTTAAGAACCAATTAATTAATTAGCCTTGGCAATAATCCACAAATTGATGTTCAGTGGTTTCTCTCAGTAACCAAATACACCAAAGGTAACTCTGAAACACCTTAAATCAGGTGTGTCCCTTCTGACAAGGAACTTACCTGACAAGTGAAACTCGACCCTCATTGGTGGGCATTAAATGAGGAGATAGGGGAAAAGTCTTCATCTCCTCCTGTTGAGAATGTGTCTTGATCATGAGGCTTTGCAGCATCAAGGCATCTGGACAGTGGAAGCCATTTCTATCCATACCTCTCTGGTTAGTTTTCTCCTTCATGAGCTGTGTCACCCTAAACTCTGAGAGAGGGGATCAAGTACTAGGAGATGCTCCAGAAGTAAGAGCTAGCTGAGAAAGGCTTTTGTTTACAGTTTAAAAAAGAAGTAACGATCCTGACCCAGGTAGATACCATTAGAGTATGTCAGTTACACTTTCAGATACTGACACTAAATGATTTTTTTCAGGAGTCGTGGTGTCTTAAAAATAGGATGAAAAGGATGAATCACAAATTAATAATTTGTAACATATAGTATAATATTAATTCTTCTAAAAAAATCATGACCTATAAGCATCAAACTTCTGTGTAGACCACAATTATTTGATTTCTTTTACTTCTGTTACATATTTTCCAATAGATTTGTTTACATCCTTTCTTATAATCATCTTTTCATTGAAGTATCAAATGAAGTATCAAAAATCATTGAAGTTTCATAAATTATCAAAATTGATAAGAATTTAATGTGAGTGATTTTATTGGTTCCAGATAAAATATGCATTAGTAAAATTGAAAAAGGAAAGAATACTAAAGCCATCTTATAATTAATAGAAAATATTTTTAAAAGAAAATTAATATAGTAGGAGAACCTTGGAAAATTAGAGGAAAAATAGATAAAACTGAAAATGAAAGGAAAAATGAAATCAGAACTTGATATCTTTTGTTCTATTATGTGATGCAATGGGGTAGCAATATTTTCCCCTGACTTGCCTCTTCTCCCAGCCCAGGTTAGGATTATTGGATTTTTTTTTTTTTATCTTTTCTGTATTTTTTCCCCTTTGGTAATTTTATCTTTATAGGTTTCTCTATTACTTTCAAACTCAAAGTTCTTTCTACCTCCTAACTTCCCCAATCCAATCTCTGGTTAATTTCTTTGATTTTCCTTCACAATTATAGGAGTGACTGGTGCAGTTTTATAGTGATTATCTATCTCCATCTTTTGATTTTTACTATATATACGTGGTTTTCTTTCACCTGAGACAACTTCTACAATATAGCAACCTTTAAAAACCTAAGTGAGTTTATACTGGTTTGGCCTATTTTGGTGAAGGCATATTGATTCTTTTTGATCACACTATCCTTTTATAAATATTCATTACATAAATCAATCCATGATGCACAAGGTAGTTTCAAATAAATGGAAATTTGGCCATAAATTCTCCATAAAGGAGAGCATGGAGTTTCATTATGTTTTTATTTCATGAGGCATTTGGTCACAATTTGGTTCCAAAAATAAAGTTGCCTTGAAGATACTTGGAAATAAATGCATAAACATTTGTTGAAGAAGATGAAAAGGTATTTTTAAAATTCTACAAATAAGCCTACAAAAACTTCAAGTAAATATATGCAATGGAGCATGTGAGTATTAAAGAAGATGTTGAAAAAATATTCTGGAAAATATTGTTAAGGATTAAAAAAAATGATGGCTTGTAGACTACTCAATAGCCTCCTGCCTATATATAAAAAATTCAAGTAAAAGAGTAGTAAAATGTTTTAAATACAGAGAGCATTGGAAGGATCATGCACAGAAAACAAAAAATCAACTACTTCATTTTTGGAATTTACATGGAACTATATTTTTCCAAGCACTTTATATGTGTGTATTTCTTTTCTTTTCTTTTCTTTTTTTTTTTGATTTTTGTAGGGTTTTAAACGAATATTTACATTTTCTTACTGCCACTCCCACCACAGTGAACCATAAAAACCCAGAAAACTTTGCATAGTCAAACAAAATATTGTCACAGTCTTTATGTTCAGAAATGTGTCTCATTCTTCATTTTAAGTATAACACCACTCTGGTGGGAAATGAAAAATATGTTTCACCTTTATTTTCTTGCACCATGATTTTTCAAAGTAATGCTGAGCATTCTAAGGTTATTCAAAGTTGGGGGTTTTTTGAGCATTTTTTTCATTGTACACATGGATCTTCAGTAATAAATAGTTCTTCTCTGTATCAACTAATAGAATTCATCTCACTTTCTTCAGAAACTGCGCATTTCATTATTTTTTACAGTTTAACAATATTGTATGACGTTCATATATCAAATTTGCCTAGCATTTATGAATAGGTAGGCATTATATTAGTTTAATATTTTTTGCTACTACATACAAAGCTTCCATAACTATTTGTCTACTTACGTGTCCTTCTCTTCTTTGATTTATGGGTGACATAGAATTAGTTGATATGTTTGAGTCAAAGGGTATGAATAATTTAGGGACTTTTTGTGTATGATTTCACATTGCTTTCCAGAAATGTTATACCATACCATAGCTCCACTGAAAGTGTATAAATAAGACTGTTTTCTGCAAATTATCTAACATTTAATATTTTCCTCTTTGTCATCTTTGACATTCTGATGAGTCTGATGTGGAAGATAGATGTTGATTTAATTTGCATTTCTTTCATTATTACTGACTTAGGACAATTTTTTTCATGTGTTTCTTAATAGCTCAAATGTCCTCTTTTGAAAACTTCTTTATATCTTTTTAGCATTTGTAAAGTCAAGCATAAGCTGCTTTCCAGAGGACTGCTGCTTTGAATAGCTTTAAGTTTCTGATCACATAGTACGGTGAACTCTTTATTTATTCAGCAGTAAATTAAAGTAAAATGTTCACAGAAACCAAAGTATAGCATTCACAGTGTTATAATGTAACAACTTATCACTAAAGTGGCCACATAGTTTTCATCAAAGCGGTCACATAGTTTTCAACAAAAGTTATCATTTAGTAAGTCCTTAATTCAGTCATCATTAAGGAGCAAGCCTCCTTAAGGGACATAAAGTATAAAGGTCAAAGTTCTCTACCCTTAGGCCATAGTAAATCATGATCTTCTCAGTCAGCAGTAAGTACCCAAGGAGAAGTCTTTTCATCTTGACTCAAGACTGGCTCCCAAATTCCATGTTTTCTCTTCCATGGCTCCAGCTCCTGCCTGCATCTACCCAAATGTCACCTGGATTCACAGGTAGGCAGCTCTCAGCTCCTCATCCAGCTCTTCATCCAGTTTCATATAAAAACCCACAGTATCCAGTCCACCTCAAGTCCTTCACAGTTTCTGTTTCTGGGAAGACAAAGCTTAACAGAACCATAATAACATTCATGCATATTGCTGGCACCATCATCAATTCACCATCTGTCTGTGCAATCAACAGAGACCTACCAACAAGATCTGAGAACTTAACACACATCATCAGTACCGTCCCAGGACCTCTGAAATGCTCCTCCAAGACTTCTATAAACAGACAACAAGAAAATCCTTTCATGATTTCCAGTAAGGTCCTAGGGCTTCTGTACAAAGTATCACAAAAAAAATCAGCACAGACAGAGCAGAGAAACAGAGTGCCCGGCCACCACAAAGTTCTCTTTCTCAATTCTGCTCTTTCTCAACTTTCTCAACTCTTTCTCAACTTTCTCAACCATACATATATATATACATATATATATATATATATACATATATATATATATATATATATATATATATATATTGCTCCTCCCTGTTCTGTCCCTTCCTGTTGCGTCAGCAAGTTCCTCCCATTGCAGGATTTACAAGTTCTGTTTCTTACAAAGACTTGATATAATCATGGGCAAGGCTTAAAAGGAATTTGAACTGAATCAAGGCTCCAAATAATTAAATAGTGGCAACAAAGCACTAAGTACTTCTTTGCTTGCCATTACACCATTTTTATCACAAAGAATGTCACAGAGTTGATTAAGTTTTAGTAACAGAAAATGAAAATAATCACTTGTGAGATTTACTTCTAAATCAGCTATGTGAAGTCATGACTATCATTTATTTAGAAATAAAAGCTAAATAAAAATGCCAACTAGAACAAAAAATGAAAGAGAACACTGTAAAATTGTCGTAACTGTGACCTGACCTATTCAAAAGGCTAAACATATATACATATATGTATGTATGTAAGTACATATGTATGTATGTACATATGTATGTATGTGTATGTGTATGTGCATCTGATAACTGTTTCCTGCTTAAACATTTATCACTGTAAATTAATTACCAAAATAACATTAATCAAAAAGACAAACCAACTAAAGCAGAAACACTTGATTTCAGTCCAAGAAAATGTGAAACCCATTGGCAAGACAGTTTGGAATCATTTGCAAACTCTTAGAAATGACAGTAGATTTTCCTCAGAAACAAATAAAGGACAGTGGAATATTAAAAGAAGTTGGAAGACAGCTTGCCAGGAGACAATTACAAAACAAGTAATTTTAAGGACATTCATAAATAACATCAAAAGAAAATAAGTAAGTAAAGAAAGAAGAAATCTGAAAGTATTTCTAAAGTAATTTATTTTAAAACACATGATGAAAAACTTCTAAAGAAGTTGATCCGATGGTTCATCAAAGGCTTGACATCTCAAAATTTTTGAATATTATGTTAGCAGAAGGCAAGTTTTGGCAGAGTCTGCTATTATGGGGATAAAAGATATTTAGCGCAGTCCCAAAAATAAATTCAATCTGTATTCTCAGAAGTAGCCTAACTATGAATGAGTCCTCATTTTTTAGAAGTAGGTTGATCACTTTTCAGCTCTCTATTCTGTGTCATAATATGTCTAGAACTGAAAATTCCACATCTCAGTTTTAGGATCAATTATTCTTGCCTGGAAATCAGTTCCAATGTTTCATCGCTATGATGGTGAATAAGTTTTTAATTGCAGTCAATTAAAATAATTGAGGTAAATATATTTTCTTTTTTGTATATTTCAAACTAACAAGTGTTTAGCAACATCAAAAAAAGTTTTCATATATGTGAAATTAAGAGAATTAATTAAGAGAAAATTTTAGTTGAGAATTAAGAAATATTGCTAAATCACTAAGTTTAGGAAAAAAGACAAGAGAGAGGAGGAAGAGAGAAAAAAGAAGAGGAAAGAGAGAATAGGAGAACAGAAAAGAAGCAAAAAGAAGAGTGAAGAGGAAAAAGAACAAAAATGGATTTTACATTTAGTATTTAGTAATATATTAAATTTTTAATTTGGTCTCAATCCTGATAATTAGGTGGTTGAAAGAAAATATTAGAATAGAGGAAAAAAAATAGTATTTAAATGTGAAACTACAATAGTCACTGAAATAATGCTATTCCTAAGTATGTACCTCTTATCCCCAATTAGAGTATGAGGCTATCTTGGAGAAATTCCCAGGATTAAGAGATGTGAGCCAGTTTGCTCATTCAGAAGAGTAATTATTTTTTTCTCATTGTTTGTACTAAAGCAAATTCCATTTTCTATTTCTGAGCATTTGGCTACTTTCCGTGTTTCCTCTGAATTCTTTGAATACACTTTAACAAATTCTAAATATATTGAGGAAAGCGTTCTTAACTATTCTTATTTTTATATGAGTCAAATCATGCATTAGCAGGGGGAAATGAACAAATATTTAATAAAACAACTTTGTAAGAGAAAATATATTTTGAATTCTGACTTTATATTCATAAGAAATTCTTAAAACTAGGCAAACGTAGTAAGATATTACATTGATGTTAATTTTAGGAGAATCTACCACTATCTAATCAATAATAATACCATCATTAATTGCTATTTTTCCCTCAATCTTTCCTCTATTCACTTTCTTTTTTTTTTTATTAATTTGTTTTAGTCTTCATTCATTTCCACAAAATTTTGAGGTCCAAATTTTCTGGCCATATCTCCTCTCACCCCCATCCCAAGATGGCATGCATTCTGATTACTTCTTCTCCCAGTCTGCCTTCCCTCCCATTACCCCACCTTTCCCCTTCTATCCCCCTCTCCTCACTTTCTTGTAGAGCGAGAGAGATTTCTATACTCTGTTGCCTGTACATCTTATTTCCCATTTGCATGTAAAAACAATTTTAACATTTATTTTCAAAACTTTGAGTTCCAAATACTCTCCCTTCTTTCCTCCCCACCCACCCTCCTTGAGAAGGCAAGGAATTCAATATAGGTTAGACATGTGTAGTTATGCAAAATACTTCCATAATATCATGTTGTGAAAGACTAACTATATTTCCCTTCATCATATCCTATCCCACATTTATTCTAAACTTTAATTTTTATTCTAAAATAGCAACAAAATTCATCTAGAAAAAAATTAAGAATATGAAATAATTTAATAAAAAAAATGTAAAGGAAAATGACCTAGCACTTCCAGATTTCAAACTATATCACAGAGTGATGACCATTAAAACAATTTGGTATTAGTGAAGAAATAAACTGGTCAATCAGTAGAATAGATTAGGTACATAATACACAGTTGTAAATAACTACAGGGAACCATGTTCGATAAACCCAAACATCTAGACTTTAGGGGTAAGAAACCAACATTGGACAAAAATTTCTTAGAATACTAGAAAGCAACTTGGCAGAAATTAGACATAGACCAACATCTCACACTGTATACCAAGATAAGGTCAACATGTGTAAATGATTTAGACATAGTGGGAGATATCTGAAGTAAATTAGGAAAGCATTGAAAAATGTATTTCTTAGCTTTATGGATAATGGAAGAGTTTATGACCAAACAATAGATAGAAAGGGTTATGGGACATGAAATTTATTGATTTTTTTATTATATAAAATTTAAAAGCTTTTGCAAATTAACAAAACCAAAATTAAAAAGAAAATAGGAAACAGTGAGGGATTTACAACAAATTCCTGTGATAAAGACAATTTCTCAAATGTGTAGGAAAATGAGGAAAACATTTTTAAAAAGCCATTTTCTGGTTGTTTAATGATCAAAGGATAGGAACAGGCAGTTTTCAGAAGAACAAACCAAAGTTTTCAATAGTCACATGAAAAAATGCTCTAAATCTTTAATGATTAGAGAAATAGAAATTAAAACTTCTGTCAGATTGACTAACTTGGCAGAAAAGTAAAAGGACAAGTACTGGAAGGGACATGGAAACACTGGAAATTAATGCACTGTTGGTGGAGTTGTGAACTAGTCCATTCATTTTTGAGATTTGGAATGCAGTGCATACCTTTTGATCTTGTAATATCCCTTTTAGGTCTGTTTCACAAAGAGATCTAAGTAAAAGAAAAAAAAACGTGTTTATACAAAAATATTTTTAGCAGCATTTTTCTGGTGGCAAAGAAGGAGAAGTCACAGGGATGCTCTTCTATTGGGGAATGGCTAAAAAAGTTGTGATATGTGATTGTGGTGGAATACTAAAGTGGTATAAAAAGTTATAAGCAGACTTGTTTCAGAAAAACCTGGGAAGACTTATATGAAACTGATGCAAAGGAAAGTAACCAGAATGAATTGTAAAAACCTTCACTACTCTGATTAAAACAATGACCCAAGACAATTTTAGAGAACTCATGATGAAAAATGTTATACATCTTCAGAGACAGAAGTGATGAACTACAAATGCAGACTGAAGCACATATTTTTTAAACTTATTTTTCTTGTTTTATTTTGCGCTTTCTTTGGCAATATGGCTAATATGAAAATGTGTTTTGCATGAATTCACATTTGTAGTAAGTATCAATCTGCTTGCCTTTTAAAGGCTTGTGGAGAAGCAGGAGAGAAAGTTTGGAACTGAAAATTTTCGAAATGATTGTTAAAAAAATTATGTGTATTGTGAAAATTCGAATAAAAAATATGAAAGAAGAAAATGATTCTGAAATACAAATATAAGAAGCAAGCCATTCCATACCTATATATATTTTTTAATATATAAAGGCAGTGGATGAAATATTACATTTAAGAAATAGCTACTAATCCATTTTGGTATAATATTCTATGTGTGTGAGGGAGATGTATGAAATAAGGCCAGTAACATAACTTGGAGCCAAATTTTTGATGGTCATGAATGTCAGCTTGAGGTTTTTACATCCTACCATTTTATCCTAGAAGAAAAAGGGAGTTACTAATGGTGTTCTAGGAGAGGAATGACACAATTAAACATATGCAATAACATTATTTTGCCAGATACATTATGAGTATATTGCGAAGGAGACAGATTGGGGAGACCAATTATGACACTTTTGCAATAGTCTAGGCAAGACCTAGGATGGTGGTATGTGAGTATGTGAGTGAGGAGAAAGGGACAGATTTGAAAGATGTGAAAAAGTTGAAAGGAATTGGATATTGTTTGGCGATAGTGAAAGAAATAATTGATATTTTCTTTTTTTTCTTCCCTTTTATTAAATTGATTTGTTCATTTACTTTTAGTTTACAAGATTCAGTTCCACAATCCCTCGAGTTTCAAATTTTTGCCCCTCTCTTTTCTTCCCCCCCGCCCCCTGCTCCCATCATGGTGGCATACAATCAAGTATAGGATCTGCAAATACTTTCATTTTGGACATAAGTCTGGTTGTAGAGAAGGGTTGTAACCAATGGAGTGAATAAGAGGAAAAACAAGGAAAACCAAACATGAAAAAGAACGATAGCATGTAGATTATTTCAGTTTCCATTTAAACTCTGTTTTTATAGATCTTTTTCTGAATGTATATATCTCTTTCCATCCTGAGACTTGTAGAGTTGTCATAATTGTGCATTGCTGAGAAGAGTCCAGTTTATCAAATTTGGTCATCACACCTATGATGTATCTAGGATTGTGTACAAATTTTTCCTGGTTCTGCTCTTCTCACTTAGCATTGGTTTGTATAAGCCTCTCCAGGTGAATATGAAGACCATCTCCTCCCCATTTCTTATAGCATAATAATATTCCATTACATTCATATGCCACAACTTGTTTAGTCATTCCCCAATTGATGGGCATCCCATATATTTCCAGTTTTTTGCCACCACAAAGAGAGCTGCAATAAATATTTTTGTACATATGGGTCTTCCTCCCACATCTATGATTTCTTTGGGATACAATCACAGAAGTGGTACTACCAGGTCAAAGGGTATGCAATTATTTATAGCCCTTTGGGAATAGTTCCAGATTGCTCTCCAGAATGGTTGTATCTGTTCAAAGCCACACCAACAATGCATTAGTGTTCCAATTTTTCCATATCCTCTCCAGCAGTTGTCATTTTCCTGTTTTGTCGTCTTAGCCAATCTGGCTGGAGAGATGTGCTACCTCAAAGTTGTTTTGATTTGCATTTTTTGAATCAATAGTAATGTAGAACATTTTTTCATATGCTTATAGATATCTTTAATTTCGACCACTGAAAATTGCCTGTTCATATCCTTTGATCATTTATCAATTGGTGAATGACTTGTATTCTTACAGATTTTACTTAATTCTCTGTATATTTTAGAAATGAGGCCTTTATCAGAGACACTGGTTGTGAAAATTCTTTCCCAATTTCCCACTTCCCTCTTAATCTTGGTTGCATTGGCTTTGTTTGTACAGAAACTTTTCAATTTAATGTAATCGAGATTATCCATATTGCATTTTATAATGCTCTCCAACTCTTCTTTCATCATAAAGTCTTCCCTACTCCATAAGTCTGACAGGTACACTATTCCTTGC
>JAQQSV010006733.1:0-14200 GCA_028646515.1 Pseudochirops corinnae
GATGGCTGTTTTGGGGTGGTGGGTAGGGTAAAGATGGGGAGAAAATTTATAACTCAAAATCTCGTGGAAATGAATGATGTTAACTAAAATAAATAAAAGTTTATACAGCTAAAAAATAAAATAAAATAAAATAAACCTGTGTGTTTTATGTCCAAGTTTTCCCCACCAATATTTCACAGAAAATCTCCATAATGGCCCAGATGGGAGGTTTTTAACCTTTGGGTATCTGGAAGATAGCAGTATATACTTCAAGTTGTCTATCCATTGTCTCTCACTTTTCTCTACATAACCAGTCCACCACCATTTCTATTATTTCCCTGGACCTATATTTCTATCACGGTAGCGAATTTCCAGTTAGATAATTCCTCTCCCGATACTGAGTGACACCTACTCAGCATCTTACAGTGTTCAAGAACATTCTGGAGTCCCAAGAAATTACACTACATGCCCAGAGTCCCACAGTCAGTTTGGGTCAAAGGCAGAATTTGACTCCACCTCATCTCAACTTCCAAGACCAGCTCTCTTTCTACTGTAGTATACTATTCCTCTTCTAATCTCTTTAATAATGTATTTTACTCTATTGGCAAACAAAATGCCATTGCCAACATGCTACTGAAGCTTACTCACTGGAAAAGACCCTGATGCTGGGAAACATTAAAGGCAAAATTAAAAGGGTGTCCCCTTTTAATGAGAATTAGGTGGATAGATAGTATCATGGAAACAACAATGAGGAACTTGAACAGACTTCAAGAGACAATGGAAGATAGAAGAGTCTGGCATGCTATGGTCCAAGGGGTCATGAAGACTTGGCCATAGGACTGACCACCAACAAATACAGCCTGCTTCAGTGGTATAAAACTCAAAAAGAAACAGGAGTTACTAAACCATACAGAAGGATTCCTTGGGACTATCGATTAACCTGTAATATTATCTAGTTTTATAGTATTTTATGTATCTTGTTAACTATTTCCCAATTCCCTGTTAATCTGTCTGAGGCTGTAATGGGAGGTGTTGTGCGACACATCCATTCTGCAGACCATTCATTTGGCATCTCTGGTCTTCTCAGTGCTTACCAGTCTCTTTCTGTTGCCTTTTGGGTTATAGACATACCCACTGACAACCCATTCTGCCATTGATAATGAGCGACATTTTCCTAGCTAACTTTAAGGTTTTACAAAGCGTTTTATGTTATCTCACTACCCATGAGGTATTATTATGCCAACTTTACAGAAGTAGAAATTGAGGCTCACAAAGATTTAGACCTTATCATTTCCTGAACTTTATCATCCTTTATCTCTTATCCCTTTTTCATCCAATTTCAAAAACAAAGAAAAACCTGTGTACTTTCATTGTCTCCCCTCCTTTCTTCTCTTCAGTCCTTCCCAAGGATTCATCTGCCGCATTCCTTACTTGATATGTGTCACACCCTAATCACGCCCCCAGAAGTGTCTTCTGTTGCTGTTTGGGAGATCCTCAATAAAGACGGAGAAAACAGCTAAGCTAAACCAAGTATAATATGGAAGTTTAGGCTGAAGGTGACAGAATTTTGAGGTTATTGAAAGATCAATTCTCAAGGTTTCTAAAAGGGGGGGCGGAATTACGGTTTAGAAAAACAAGTTTTGAACTTTATTATTTATATTTTTATTAACCAAAGAGTAAGGTGGGGGATAAAATGAAAGAAGGAAAGAGGGAACAAGCATTTACTGGGCATCTACTATGTGTCAGACACTGTGCTAAGTATTTTACAAATATCTCATTAGATTTGAGAAGTTATCAGTAGCTGCTGATCCACAGACCTAATTAAAAATTCTTATGAGAATTATTTATCCATTCATCTAGCAGGGGTTCTTAAACTATTTTGGGTCATAGGTCCCTTTAGAAGTCTGATGAAACTGATAGATTCCTTCTTGAAATAATGTTTTATTGTCTATATTCAAATTGAAGGAAATGCCAAATTTCAGTTAAAGGTTAGTGAAAAACAAAGGTATATAGATATATATATTTTATCCTATCCAAGCACATGGACCTCTTGAAATCTATTTATGGATCCCAGCTTAAGGACCCTTAATCTAGGATGTCCTTAAGCAGTGGTTCTCAACCTTCCTAATGCCACGACCCTTTAATATAGTTTCTCATGTTGTGGTGACCCCCAACCATAAAATTATTTTCGTTGCTACTTCACAACTGTAATTCTGCTACTGTTATGAATTGTAATGTCAATATCTGATATGCAGGATGTATTTTCATTGTTACAAATTGAACATAACCCACAGGTTGAGAACGGCTGTGGGACTTTAAGGATGGCAAAAGAACAATCTCGATTTCATGAATGATGTTCCACAGTAGACCACATCTTTACAATCATAGAACTAAATGAAAGGTGTAAAGAATGCAACATTCCATAGCATGCCTTGCTTGCTGGCTATAAGAACACACTTGGTTCTGCAGAACAGAATTCTTCTTGAGAAGTTCCCCTCCAAAAAGATGTCACCCACCTATTCGTAAAAACTATGTAGGACTCCTTGACAGAAAAGCAAGATTGGCATTATAACCACGGCCAGTGTCATCTCAGCTTAAATGTACCACAAATTAAGCATTTGGTTTCAAAGTTGGCATTTGGCAGTTCTGAGGTTATTAAAGGATCAATTCTCAAGGTTTCCAAAGGAAGAGGAATGCCAACGATTTAGAAAAAAAGTTTTGAACTTTATTTTTTGAACTTTATTCCATAGGGCTATATATGCACGTAAGCAGAAGAAAATTATAGCCTTCATTGAAAATCTAACCTTATCAATTCTCAGGCAGAAAAATTGTGAAAAGAAGTTCACAATATTTTTCAAGTGCACAATAATTTAACAGCCCACTAACAAGGTCAAGAACACTTGTCCTGATGAACTGCAGGGCTGCCAAATTAAAAATGAAAATCTTAATTGGGGGGGCTATATTATGAACTTGCAAACTCAGTTTTCTTCCTAGAATTTTGGCCAGGTTTTTATGACTTCACCCATCCCCCCAAAAAATTGGCCCATGGTATCGCTGATTCAGTAGGTTTGCACTGTTATAACATCCAACTACTATCCTTGCACCATTAAGTCAACTGCCTGTGGGGAAATTAGCCAGTAAACAGGGCACAAAGAAGCCGACTCCCATGCATGATGCCTAGCACACTGCCAAGACAGTCTGGCAGGGAGAGGTTCAAAGCCTCTGCTTATCAATCACTTTCCTCTCCTCAGTTATCACTCTTTCCCACTTTCTTTTATTGATTCCTTTTCAGTAAGCTTCCTGTCAAATAAATGTCGCAACTGGAGGGAGAGAAGGTCTGTGAAATTATATACATACATACATACACATATATACACACACACATATATACATATATACATATATGTTTGTGTGTATTGTATACACACATATACATATATACATGCATAGTGTGTATACACATGTATACACACACATACATACACATATATACACACATGTATATACATATATACATATATGTTTTGTGTGTTGTATACACATACATATATACATGCATAGTGTGTATACACATGTATACACACATACATACATACACATATACATATATTTGTTTAGTTCCAATTACAATTGTGCAAATAGAGAGATCAGCAAGGGACCTTCAAAGGAGCACCTGCTCTTTCTTCCCATCATTAGGAGGTGAACCTGCAATTGTGAATCACTGAGTCCTTACCTTTTGAACCCTGTTAAGTTTCTGTCAGCAGCCAAATTTTACCTACAGCCTGTGAACACAAAGCCAGACTGTTTTCCCCAAACTGGCAAGAACATAGCACATTCCCAGGGAGCACAAGCCCTCCTCCATTGCATGATGAAATGTATTAAGGTGGAGATCTCAGAACTCTTGATTTAATGGAAGAGCAGAGTTGCATTTCTGTCTATCAGCTAGTGTGAGATTAATGTCTTCTAATGTGAGACTCCTGCTCACTGGAGTAGGGTGATTGACAGAAGCATCAGCTGGAGTCTATAACACAGTGGCTTTACACCCAGCTATCTCCTGGATGTCTTTTTAACCAAGGGCTCCTGAATATAATAAATAGTAACATGTGTCACTGGAGTAACTCCCAGCTCAACAGCTTCCAGCGATTCATCATTTCACAGTTTTCGTTTGTGAAAGTGGTATGTCCTTCTCTCTAAAAATATAAATTATCTACTAATAATTTTTGCATTACATATCACTGCTCCTAGAGGCAAAACTAGGGTATGATGATCAGGACACCAAAATTTACAGGGTGTTCGTAGCACTTGCAGAACTTTGGCAGTATACAAGTATTAGGGCTAAGCAACTGGTTAGGGCTAAGGACTGGACTGATGGTTGCATTGGAGTGAGCAAACTCTCTCTACCAACATTAGTAGGTCCTTTCTCAGTAAATTACAGACTTAGAGAGATGTCTAGAGCACTGAATTGACTTTCCCTAATTGACTCAGCCATTATGTGCCCGAGGTGGATCTTGAACCCAGGTCTATCTTCGAGGCTAACTATTGATTATTCAACACCACTTCTCAGTCAGTACCTAGCTAATAGGAACAATTAGTTAACACAAGGGGCAATATGGCATACATCCTTCCTCTGGTAGCCATACAACTTCCCAGACCCAGCCCTCCTCTACTCCACCCCTTCTTAAGTTGACTCAAGGATACATTTTGTGCTGTATGCCACGAGTGACAAAATTGCTAGCTAGGGCTTTGACTGGATCTGCTGCTTTGTGCCATATCGACAACTCGTTCATTAAAATTTATTATGGCACTCAATGAATACCATTCAGAAATTTAGTTGATCTTGTGATTTTTTAAATCATTTTAATATAATATTTATTTTTATTTTATTTTTAAATCAATTTGTTTAAGGTTCCTTTAACTATATTCAACTAATGTGATCAAGCAATGCCAGGATTACTTGATATCCTCCTCCCTAGGGTCAGAATGAAGGCATGGATATAAAATTTCATCCATCTGAAATAAAATTTAATTCAAGTCCAGTTAATTTGTGGCAAGCTCATAAATGGCAGCCAAAGAGATGGGAACTAACCCAAAAAGACAGTTGAAATTTGATGTAATGGCAATGTTCAATCTCAGTCCTAGAAGAGAGGAGATGAAATACCTTCTTCTCACTAGAGAGATGTGGGACTAGGACAGTGGTTCTCAACCTTCCTAATGCCGTGACCCTTTAATACTTGTATATGGCTGTATCTGCATGTGGGTGGACCCGCCTGGAGATGGATCGAGGAGTGTGTTTTCCAATGGTCTTAGATGACCCCTGTGACCCCTGTGAAAGGGTCATTCGATCCCCAAAGGGGTCACAACCCACAGGTTGAGAACCACTGGACGAGGAGAATGGGATTTGATTGTGAGTTCCTCAAGTTCAGTGACTTTCTTTTCCTTTTCTGTGTATCCTCATAGCTTAGAACAGTATGTGGCATGCACTAGGTGTTTAATAAATCTTTATTGATCGATGACTGGAATGTTGCACATGCCGTTACATGTTTGTTCTTTCATTCAATTTTACTTAATTTTTTTTCTTTGTACAAAGGAGACATGGATGAGGATGGGGTCATATATCAAGAAGTAACAGTGAAATGGAAAATATAAAGTATTTTGGGTAGCAATTATTTTTATAACATAGTCATTTCCTCATATTCATATATGATTCATATATCATATTCATAACATAGTCAGTTCCTTTCCCTGAACTCTCTTCTGAGTTCATAAAAGATGACCAAAGTAAGACTGACTCAGGAATGGGAGCAGCCTAGAGAAATAAATCAATAAAAAGGAAAGGTATTTCATTTTCAGTTGGAATGAAACTTATGTTTAAAATCTCATTAACAAAATATTATTCTTGAAGATTCCCTAGTCACAAACAAAACAGTCATGACGAAAAGTTGCATTCTTCAGCTGCATCTGGAAGCTTTCTGAACAACAAAATCACCATCTTGGGCTCCACTTTGATCTGGTCACCATGACATGAAGTCAGAGCTTTCCCCGTTCCCCAATGTACTGAAACAATCAGGTCCCTCCCAGCTTGAGCCCAAGTCATAAGGAGGATTGAAGTCCAATTCTTCCTTCCAAATTTGACACTGGCTGATCTTTCCAATCAATTTGCACATCACTCCGGCAAATCAGATTATTGGCTATTAACTCACATTATAATTCACTTCCTACTGCCATGCCTTTGTACGGGCTCCATAACTCTAATGCACTCCTCCTTTGCTCCTACCTCCTAGAACCCTTACCTTCCTTTAAGCTCAAGTGCCAGTCCCTTTAAGAGGCCTTTTCTGATTACTCCAATTTTGTGTTTGTTTTGTTTATATATGTGTTTAAGTAACACTGAATGTATGATAACTCCCAAGTGGAATACAAGTTCCCTGAGGGCAGGGGATGTCTCATTTTAGTGTTTTTAATCTCAGTACCTAACACAGTGCTTGGAAGATAATAAGTCCTTAATAATGCTTGTTGCTGGATTGATTCCTACCTCCAAGACTCTCAGTTATAATTTATTAACATTTTATGCCAAAGAATAAAGTGAAGGCATCATGCTTGTTCTGATTCAGGACACATCACAGTAAATGGGAGCTCCAAACAGGAAGCAGCAAGTTTGGGGAAGATTTCAGCCTGATATGAGTAACTCCTGAATACTGGGGTTCATTCTGCTTGATATTCAGACATAAACAAAGGGAACTGGGAACCTCAGCAAAAGCACCAATCTAGGAGAAGCTGAGCTCAGATGCCTCAAAGTTCACCAGTGCTGAGTAAGCTTGGTAAAGATGTCCACAGAGGTTGGTCCAATTCTTTCCATGCTCAGTGGTTACTCCAGGGTTCTTTAGTCATTCTGCCTGGTTGTGCATGAGTTTCCCTTCTTTCCTCTGGGAACGGGGCTTAATCTCACCAGCCTGGTTCATATACTTCTTCAAAGATCTGAGATTTTATCAGTTCATGGGCACCCTCTCCTGGATAGATCATGACCCTTCTATTTGGTCATAGAGTTTTCACCCATTGATATGGCCAAATACTATTTATCACCTATCACCCAACCCTCTTGCGAACAATCTTTCCATTCTTCCAGAACCATGGCATCTCAGAGGTAGAAGGTATCTGAGTCCATCTAATCTAATGCTTATCTGAACAAGAAGCTCCCAAACAACTTCCCCAACAAGTGGTTATCCAGCTGTCACTTGAACCTCCCATCTCCCAAGGAGGGGGGGCAAAGAAGAAAGGGGAATAAGCATTTATTAACTATTAAGTGTTAAGCTCTATTCTAAGTTTCTCATTCGATCTTCACAACAACACTGTGAGGTAGGTGCTATTATGATTTCCATTTTACAGTTGAGGAAACTGAGGCAAACAGGGCTTACATGACTTCCCCAGGGACATACAGCTAAGTAAGTGTCTGAGGCTGGATTTTAATTCAGATCTTCCTGACTCCAGGGCAACTAGGTGGCACAGTGAAGAAGAGGTCATCAGGTCTGGAGTCAGGAACACCTGAATTCAAATCCAGTCTCAGACACTTACTTAGTTGTGTGTCCGTGGGTAAGCCATGTAAGCCCTGTTTGCCTCAGTTTCCTCATCTGCAAAATGAGCTAGAGAAGGAAATTGTAGACCGTTCCTGTGTCTTTGCCAAGAAAACCCCAAATGAGTAACAAAGAATCAGACATGACTAAAACAACTGACTCAAGGTCCAGTACTCTATCCACTGCACCAACTACCTGGTCTACCATTGACCTGTATAATTAAAATTCTTAGAAGCGTTTTCCTGATGTCAAGTTTAAATCTGCCTCTTTGTAGTTCCTCCCATTATTAACAGTCTTGCCTTCTAGGGCTAATCAGAATAAGTTCTGTGCAATTTCCTTAAGACAGCCCTTCACCTTCTCGCAGTCTTTTCTTGTTCAGGCTAAACAACCCCAGTTTCTTTAAATGGTATTTGTACAGCACATACTTGAGCCCCTCGTGACTCTTCCCACTATCATCTAGCTTGTCAATGTCTTTCCTGAGACATGAAATGGACATGATATTATAGATGGAATATGCTAGAGGAAGAGAAGAGAGAATGCAATAGAGCTGTTCCCCTCCCTAGTCCCAAACCCTATGCCTCTGTTAAAAGGACTTGGTTGCCACACCAGTGCTGAGTGCATAGTAGGAGCTAAATAAATTTTCTTCGCTGATTGATATCACAGTTAACTCATAGTGACCTTGTTGTTCTTCATTCAGTAATGTCTGACTCTTCATGACACCATGGATCATAGCAATCCTTCATTATCTCCCAAAGTCCATTAATATTCATCTTTACAGCCTCAGACTTTCCTTTCATCACCAGACACATCCACAGCAGGGTTTCCTTTCTGTTTTGGCTGAGTCACTTCATTCTTTCTGGTGCTACTTGTAGTTGTCTGCTGCTCTTTCCCACTAGCGTTTTGGACACCTTTTGACCTGAGGGGCTCATCTACCAATGTCATCTCTTCTACCATTTTAATACTGATTGTGGGGTTTTCTTGGCAAAGATACTGGAGTGGTTTGCCATTTCCTTCTCCAGTGAATCACCTTTTGTCAGAACTCTCCACTATGACCTGTCCACCATGGGTAACCCTGGACAGCATAGCTCATGATTTCATTGAGCTACACAAGCCCCTCCACTATGACAAGGCAACAATCCAGAAAGGGCATAGCAACCTTAATATCACCCAACACTTGCCTGCATCTTTTCCAAATGAACAGTTATCTGATCATGATTCCTCCATCTCCTATTGATGAGCTCAAGTATAAGATTTTACATTTATCCTTTTAGAATTTATCTCTGACTTACAGTCCACAGGGATCATTTTTGGAAGCTAACTAACCCTTTCATCCAAACTACAAGAGATCCCTCCCAAGTTTGAGTCATCTGCATATTGGATGAGTATCTTATCTAGCCTTTATCTAAGTCACCCATAATTCCCAGGCCAAGAACAGATCCCTGAGGCTCTTTGCTAGGGGAGCCCTTTGGCATCAAACCATTAATGACTAATTATCCGGTCCAAATAGTAGACAATCTCTGAATCTACTCTAAGATGACAAGTGAACTTCTCAACCTGGCATTTAGAGCCCTTGACATTCTAGTTCTCATTTACCCTTATAGACCTGTTTCTTCTTCCTCCCTCTCTCTTCCAGGCAAACTGTTCTACTTACTGTTCCCCAGACATGCCTAGTTTCCCACATCTGAACCTTTGCCCATGTTATCACTCCTATCCTTAATGTTCTCCTTCCTCACCTCTGCCTCACTATAGCATTTTAAGGCTTCACAAACATTGCCTCAGTGTAGTTCCCTGTGAGATAGATGTTATTATTTTTACCCCCACTCTATACATGGGGAAACTGAGACTCAGTGACTTGCCCAAGGTCACAGAGCTAATTAGTGCCAGAGGTAGCATTTGGATTCTATTCTTCCTGAAGCTAATAAGTTCAGTAAAAGCTGTGCTGCCACTCTAAGATCCTTCCAACTGACAACTCAAACAGGGATTTGAACTAAGTGCAAATCCAGCTCCCTGATTGAGGAAAGCTCGGTTGCCCTCTTACCTGATCACCAACCTCCCCCTCTACAACTTCCCCAAACCTCAAAATGCCTTGAATTCACTTTGCATAAGTAGTATGGACTTTGGGCTCACTCTCCTAACCAGCGATATACTGATAAATGTTTAACAACTAGCTCTCAAAAAATAACATACAACACACTTTTAAGTTTAATGTGCATTATTAATTTTTTCTATCACTTTCTTAATTGCCCTAATTTGTAGGATTCCCCATTTCTGAGGTATAAATGTTCACACTGAAAATTTAAGAATTGGCTCTCCTAAAACAATTTGATTTGACTTTAGGATACCCCTGCTCCTTCCTCATACTTGGTGGGATACCCAGAGGGCAGCTTCTACTTCTCCTTTAATGGTTCAAGGAGATCCTAAGAGGATGACAGGTGGTTAGATAGTATTATAATTCATGAGCCCCCACTGGTGTGTCCTCCATTATCAAGTGAGAATAATGAGTCAGTCAGACTTAGATATTAGATATGGCTATTTGCTAAAGTGGTCTAGTATGAAATCCAAGAGCATCTTGTTTCATAAGTATATATGGGGGTCAAGGGGAAATGGGCTCATACTTAGAGCACAGAATTTGGCAAAGGGGGCAATCCCACTTAGTTCTTATGTATGGGATTTATTTCTTTCTCCATTTGGCTGTGAACTCCTTGATGGCAGGGACTATCTTTTGTCTTTCTATCTTTAGCACTTAGCACAGTGGTTGAAATGTAGTAGACAATTAATAAAAGCCTGTTGACTTGTTAAGTGACACCGACAATCACCAGGATTATAAAAATAGGGGGGAAAAGGCATCTAGAAGAGCAAAAGGTCAAGAATCTTGAGGGAAATAATGAAAAAAGGTAGGGAGGATGACCTAGCAGTACCAGATCTCAGAATATACTACCAAGCAGTAATGACTATTTGTAACTAGTTAAAAAGATATAGAAAAGTTGGCCAATGGAGCAGAGTAGGTATGCAAGACCCAGAAGTCTTCCCCAATTGTCCTACCTTCTCCCTCCAAAAAAGCAAAACAAAAATAAAATAAACAAAGAGTTCTTTATCAAACCAGGGACAGAGGAGATCACAAAACATAAAATAAACAGTATGGATAACATAAAATTTTTAAGTTGCTATATATATATAAAATTAATGCCATTAAAATTAGGAAACATAACTTGGGGAAAAAAACCCTTGCAGCAAATCTCACTGATAAATATCTGATATCCAAAATATAAGAAAAAGTGATACAAATATGAAAGAACAAGAGTCATTCTTGAGTGGATAAGTGGGCAAAGGACATGAACAGGTCATTTTCAGAAAAAGAAAAGTGATTGATTTGACAACAACCATATGAAAAACTGCCCCAAATTACTACTTGTAAGAGAAACACAAATTAAAACAACTCTGAGACTCCACCCTGTATTCATCAGATTGACAAATTAAGAAAAAAAGAATTAGAAATCATTGATCAGTCTATTAAAAGGAACTTGGTAAGAGCTTTAAAAAAGAACACCACAGTCTAATGAAAAGTGAGTATCATGTGGTCATTTACAGTAGGGTTTTGGTTTGATTTAGTTTTTTGCACAAGCCTTATCTTGTTTCCAGGCTCAGCTTGCAAGCTATCACATACAGAAGTCTTTCCTGAGACAATCCTCCTCTCACTTCTCAAGGTGTCTTGTTTTTATATATCATTGTTCAATATTTTATCTCCTCAGTAAAATGCAGACTACTTAAGGGCAGGAACTATTTCCTTTTAATCTTTGCTTTTCTAGAATTATGGGATGTTTTTAGAGCTAGAACAGAACTCAGTAACTGGGTAATTCAACCCATACCTAGACAAGCATTCCTTCTACTAAAGTGGACATCCAACTTTCTCTTGGAGGTCTCTAGCAAAGAGGAGTTTGCTACCATTCAAAGCAGCCTGATCCTCCTTGGGAAGGTTCTGTTTGTTGGTAAAGTGTTTCCCTCACATCAAGCCTAAATCAGCTTCTCTGCAATGTCTTACCATTGCTCCTGGCTCATTCCTCATTTTTCTTCTCTATGATAGAACTTCAAACACCTGAAAATAGTTAGAATCATCCCCAGTTTCTTTAACACATCTCTATACGATATGGACTCAAAAACATTCTCCATCCAGTGCCTCACTCAGTACTTTAAATGTAGAAAGTGCTTAACAGATGCTTTTGGAATTTGATTTGAATTGAATTCAAATATATTTTCCAGGACACAAACTATAGAGTTCAATGCTTTACATGAAGCAGGTATCAATAAATGCTTTTTGACTCGGATTGAATTGAATTCAAATACATTTGACAAGACAAAAACACATAGTGTTACTTCCAGCTCACTAAAATTGCCATCCATGTTTCATTTTCAACAGTCATCAGAAAACCCCTGCCCACAATTTATACTTTAAAAATCAGGAATCAAGCAAATGAAGAGAGTCTTTTTGGGGGATTGGGACTTGCTGCAGAAAAACAATTTAATTTATTTAGCCCTGGTCGACCACATGAAAGATGCTGCAGAGAATGCCCTGGTATACCAAAGGAAAAGATCTCATTGTGGGAAAAGGTTTGCCCCTAAGAGATTTGAGCATATCTATTTATAGGATGGAATGGAACAGAAGTCAGGAAGGAGGGTGAAAATCCAGTGATGTCACTGGATAAAGCAGAGTAGCCAAGCAATTCTATCCAAAGTGTTTTGACATTTAGCTGTAATTTTCCAAGAACGTGATGCTCCCTACTTTTGAAGAGAGCCAAACAATTCCTTTGTCTTCATTGTTCTGTCCATTAGTTTATGATCACTTTCTAGGCACATTTTGAGAAGGCTGTCCAGATGGTAGCTATTTTCATGCTTTCATTTCCTGCTCACCTTGTCAATGACTGACTTCCTTTCCAAAGCCCCCATGCTGCTGCCAGTGTCCTTCTCCTCTCTCTCTCTCTCTCTCTCTCTCTCTCTCTCTCTCTCTCTCTCTCTCTCTCTCTCTCTCTCTCTCTCCCTCCCTCTCTCTCCTTACTTAGACATATGGAGAAACATGTAGCTATAGATTCTACCTTGGACACCACTGTCAAAGAGGAGGGCATTTCTGAAACTTCAAGAATTGAGCTCTAAGCTACATAACTAACAAACTAGGTGGAAGAAGGAAAGAGCTCAGTGAGTGCAGAATGTGGCTAAACAGCAGCTGACTCTGTTTATTATTCTTTTTAAATTAATTTTCATTTCTCTCAATTAACCAGCACTTATTATCTCTTCCTCTTACTTCCCCCTGCCAGAAGAAGGAGGAGGAGGAGAAGACGAAGAAGAAGAAGAAGAAGAAGAAGAAGAAGAAGAAGATGATGATCATGATCATGATGAGACAATGATGATGATGATGTTGATGATGATGAAATCCTTCGTAACAAATGACTATCCTATCAGCTATGTCCAAATACCTGTGTTTCCTTCTGCTTTAGTCTGTCACTTGTGTCAGGAGGTATGCAGCATGCTCCATGATCAGACTCTAGAATTATGAGCAACCATTGTGATGATCAGAATTCTTGAGTCTTTCAAAGCAATACAATGTTATAATATAAATTTTCTTCCTGGTTTTGCTCATTTCACTCTCTATTAGCTTATACAAATCTTCCCAGATTTCTCTAAAACTGTTCCCTTCCTCATTTTTATAGCATAATAGTACTCCATCATATTTATATACCATAGTTTGCTCCATCATTCCATATGGGTACCTCCCATGATTCTGAATGGGACATAATTCCCATCATGTTGCCACAGTCAATCCGTGTTAATGTTGGACTATCCAATTAAATTTACTTCTCCCACAGTCACTATAAACTGACATGAAGGTACCATCTACATTAGTCAGAAATATATTCTCCACCTTGATCTCAGGAGTCATAGTCATAAACAACTTTGTGCTCATGAGCATGATGCTTAATTAGAGGGTCCTGGAACTAACAGGAATGACTACCTACAGCTGGCTGTAGTCAGGGCCCTTCTAACTGCCAAAGACTCCAACCCAACCTTGAACCAGAATCCCCACTGCAACATACCTGGAAAAATAGTCATGCAGTCAATATTTGAAGATCTTCAGTGAAATGAAGACCACGACCTCCCCAGGCAGCTCATTCTCAAGGCACTGATTGTTAGGAAGTGGGGTTTTTTCCCCCTGACATCAAGGTTAAATGTATCTCTGCTACCCATTGCTCTTAGTTCTGCTCCCCTGATCCAAACAAAATCAAATGACTCCTCCTTCCAAATGATGGCCCCACAAGTAATTGGAGATGGCCATTATTTCCTCCCTGAATTCTCTGCTCCCTAATCCAATTCAGTCCTCAGCACCATTTCCCATGTCAACAATTTGGATAACTCTAATTGTTGGGAAGTTAGGTAATTAATTGTTTCTGGGAACCCCAGGAGGGACTGTTTGGATGGTTTCTCATTTAAAAGATAACTTGCTATGTTTATTTTGCCTTAGAGACATAGCACCAACTTGAATCAAGTCAAAGCATTTATGCCTATGATGACAAGTGCTGGGTAGCTGGGTGGTGCAGTGGATAGAGAAGTAGGCCTGGAGTCAGGAAGACTCATCTTCCTAGTTAAAATCTGGCCTCAGACACTTCCTA
>JAQQSV010006734.1:0-14200 GCA_028646515.1 Pseudochirops corinnae
GTAATAAGTATTTCAATATGATTGATGTCTTTGGTAATCCTATGCGTTTTTTTAAGTATTTAAAAATATTATTCTGAGAAGGGGCCCATAATAAGCTTCACCAGACTGCCAAAGTGGTCCATGATACAGAAAAGGTTAAGAACCTTTGGTATAGAGAAAACATTTTTTTAATTTAAAATGTTTATTATACTTTGTATAGTATTAATATAAATGTATTTTCTTTTTATTTTAAAATTTGTGTTTAAAATCTCAGTCTCAGAGAATATACTTGCTTTCATGAAAGACTTCACGGACTGAAAACATCACCATCCATGCTTGAATGCACCCAGTTTATTCCCTGCATTGTGTAGACTTGGCTCTGGCTCTCAGGAACCCCAGATCGATTAGCTGGTTTATCCCATGGGCACGACTAAGTCGGAGCATTCTTGTCAGCTGTGACTTTTCTCTCTTTTGAGGGAGCTCTGCAAAAGCAGGCGCCAATCTTTCCGACCTGAGGCAGACAGAGCCTGGGTTGAAGATTACTACAGCTTTGTCACCTGGGAACCACAAGTCTGATTTTAGCTGTGGCAGCCTGCAGCTGACTCACTGAACCATCAGAATGCATAGACAGGGTGAGCCAATGCAATGCCTCAAGACGAAGCAGTAAAACAATCCTCACTGGACATCACAAATATTATCAGAGTATTTAAGATATGACTGTAATTTGCAAAGCATCACTATAAAAATGTTTATATTTGTATACACGCAACTATATATCTATACCTCTAAGACCATTCTGTTACTGAATTGGGATGGGGGCATAAAAATAACCCTATGGAATTAAGTTAAGTGCCTTGGGGTGGCTACTGCCCAGCATTCAGAACCTGGCAGCTCCTCTCCTTCTACTTGTAAATGATCACTATCTGTAACCTACTTCCTTCTGCTATTCAGTCCTGTCCTCCAAAGTCACAAGCCCTCACTGCACTCATCCAAGTGTCCATCCTCCTGCACTAGGACCACTCTTCTCCCTGCCAGGTTCTAGAGCATTGCCACCCCTTACTGTTTTGGTAATATCCTCTCCATGGGAGTCTCTCCCTTCCAATCCTCCTGCTAAAGCACCTTTTACAATAAGCAGCTGAGCTCCCACTCGGTGGTGGGGAGGGGCTACTATTAGTGGATGAAGTTTCCTTCACCTGCCCAAGAAAAGCCTTGAAGCATTCAAATTTCCACATGGCTTATTTGCTCAGGGGCCCCTTCCCCCCTTGGAGCATCTCTCCCCCTCCTAGCAATACTATGATCTTTTGTACAACAGAGGGGCACCATGTACCCTCAGGTTGGCCACCCTTCATCCTGAAATTTGTTCTGCACCTGTATTTTTAAAATGGCTTGTGATTCTTAAAGAACCCAGACCCTTTGGGAGTGTTTTCCTACAGACTTTTTTTTTTAAACATCCAACTAAACAAAACGGGTTTTATTCAAACTTATTATGTATCCATCATTGGTAATAATATTCCCATTTTAATGATGTGGAAACTGAAGGTTAAAGAAATGAAGTGACTTGTCCAAGTTTACATAGTTGGTTTCCTAAGTCAGATTTGAGCTGAGATCTTTCCAAATATGCAAATCCAGCACTGGGTCCACTGTGTAATACTGCCTCCTGAATCCTATTTCTGAAAAGTTCTGGCTGAGTGTCTCTCAGGTCAATTACCATTTTGGTATCCCCAGCAACCATTTAAAATTATAAATTGCATACTCATTTCCATCTGTTCACATAGAGGGAGTTCCCAGAGTACCTGGAAGTTCCAGTATCTGTAAAATCACAGACCTAGTCTAAAATAATAATTAGCAGTAGTATGCTTAAATATTCAAATGGATTAATGTTCTATTAAATTTGGAAATTCCTTCCTATAGTACAGATTGCAACCTATTCTAGAGAAGGCTTAAACTAGGCCCGTTCTATGACACAGGCTGATGGAAGTGGGGAGTGTTAAAATGCAACAAAGCATTTAAAGACCAGAAATGTAGTTAAAATAATGACAGTAATGACTTTACTAATCACAAGAAATTTTAAAATACACCTAGGAGTTAAGAACTTGGGTCAGAACCTCGTTCCTGGCAAACAGGCACTCGTTAAAACCAGCAGCAGCAACAACAGCCCTTTTGACCCAGCCTAACTGTGGGCCTCTTTTACTCCAGGCAGCAAAGAAAGCAAAGGGCACTCCCATCCCCTTAAAGAACTAGCCCCAGCCTACCTGCGGCCACCCACTGCCCAATATGGGCATTGTGCCAGGTCGTCAAAGGAGAAAAAAAGGAAAATGAGCTGGTGATGGGGAAAGGCAAAGAACAGTAAGGCTCTGGCAGCAGCTGCAGAGCGGACCACTACTAGTCTGCCCCTATTAGAACTGGAGCTTCTTAATGGCAGGAACTGTCTTGCTATCCCTAGGACTTAGCCTGACACACAGTGTTGAATAAATGCTTTTTCCTTCATTCATTCAGACCCAGTGGATTTTGTAATCAAGTCCTGGCTCTAACCCTGACTTACTGTGAGATCTTAGACAAGTCTTTCCCCTATGGCTAAATCAATGAAAGAATTTCCTAACCTGAAAAAAGGAGAAGGTTAGACTGGATGCCATCCAGGGGCCCTTAGAGCTCTAAATCTGATGATCAATCCTTCAGGGGGAAAGAGTTCTACTTCCAGTCCACCTTGCTTCCTTGGAAGTGCTTCCAGGGGTCCTCCCAGGTAGTGGGTGGGGCTCCTTCTAAGTCTGTTTATTTAATCTATCACCTTTAGCAATAGGATAAGAATGCAATTCTTCCCCAGCTGGATTTCATTTTATTATTTAAAGGTGGGAGGAAACAGTTATCTCATCCCTATGCCTACTCTTCTGGGGCTCAATCAATGTAATTTGGATTCTGTTGCTGTTTTCCTCCCACATCTCATTAACCCAATGGCTGCTGCTGCTGCATTTGCTCAGAAAGTGGGGGCAATGCTAAGAGTTTCTTCCCTCCCAATTAAGGAACTTGCTGAAATAGATTCACCAGACCTTAGGAACTCTTCTCTCCTCCCTAGGGTCTTGTAACTCCTACACACAGTCATTGGAGTCCAACTTTCAACTGAGAAAGTCCTGTCATAGTGTCTCTGCATGCTGACAAGGCCAGAGGGGGATGATGTTGACTGTCAGGAAGGCCATCTTTAAAACCTTTTGGATAAACAAACCAAAAAAAATCATAATGAAAAAGAGAGATTTTTTTATGGCTTTGTCACAGTAGGGACATAACCAGAGAATGACATAGACTCCTAAAAGAGAGTTGACTAAAGGATATCAGACCTTACCTGTAAGTGGGGTAGACTTATATTGTCTGATCTTTGGGTAGACCAAATGTACCCCTGTTCACCTTCACCACTGATTCTTAAAATTCCACCATTATAACTGTGTTAACTGAGAAGGATGAACATACCCAGCCATCATCAGTTATCAACATTGAACTGTAAACTACAGCTACCCCAGTTTTTAAAATCATTTTTATTTTTAACTAATTAATTGATTTTTAAAAGTTTTATTTATACCTTATGTTTTTATACTAATCATTTCCAAATATACTCTGAAACTCCAACCCTCAAGCCTTCCCTTACAATCAAGAAAAAAAAAAAACAGCCTCAAACCAAAAACCAAAATAAATAATTAAGCAAAACTACACATCAACTATCTGATAGTATACATAGTATTCTATACCCATAGTTCCCCACCTCTCCAACAGAAGGAAGTGCATTTCCTTATTTTTCCCCCTAGGGTCAAAAACAGTCATTATAATTATGAGACTTCAGCTTTTTACATTAATGAAATTTACATTTACACTAATGAAATCATTGTTTATATTGTTTTTCTGATTGTTTACTTCACTTGTTTCAGTTCATACAAAATTTTAATATTTACTTAGATGCTCCCCAAAACTTCAAAATTCCTCTGCCTCCTTTAAATCCCATAACATACTGCTTTATTCCAACTCAATAGAGGGATGGTTACACACTAGATCTCACTATTATCCATAAATGTTTGATTTCTCTAATTAGAAATACTGACGTTCCTTTATCTGACTGTAACCCTGTCATGAGCAGCTGGGTGGCACCGTGGTTAGAGCCTTGGGCTTAGAATCAGAAAGACATCTTCATGAGTTCAAATCTGGCCTCAGATACTAGCTAAGTGACCCTGGGCAAGTCACTTAACCCTGTTTGCCTCAGTTTCCTCATCTATAAAATGAGCTGGAGAAGAAAATGGAAAACCATTCCACTATCTTTGCCAAGAAGACCCCAAATGAGGTCATGGAGACTCAACAACCTCCCATCATTGCTCCTTTTCCTATGCTCCAGACCCTCCTACATCTGTTCTTAGACCATATCAAGAATTTCAGACTCTCCATGATCAGTACTCTCTCAGACCACGACTCTGCTGTGACTTTACTTTTTCTACAACCATTCAATGCTCTTCAATTTCTTGCACCTTTAGCCTATCACTGATTTTTTGCCAAATCTCAGCTCTAGAATACTCCCATGATCTGTGTCCTCAACTCCTGCTCAGAAACTGCTGAACATAGCTAAATGTCTCACAACCGTGCTGACTGGACACATTGCAAATTTGTATTATCCAAACTCAACTGGGCCCTCTCTGCAGCAAGGCAATCTTTTTATTGTTCCCTAATTGATTCCCTTTGATATGAAGCCTTTCCTGATTCCCTTAATAGTCAGTTCTCTCCTTTCAAACAGCCTTATACAAAGTATTCCAGAAGTCTTAAAACTTGAATAGTTTAAAAATTGCAACAAGATTTTCAGGACACCTTGTGTTTAACTACTTTGTATATATTTATATTTGGTAACTTTATATTTATATTGTGTATATTTTCTTATGTATTTGTCTTTTCCATTAGAATAGAATCTCCTTGCAAATAAGAATTGTTTCATTTTTTTTGCACTTTTGTACACAACACATAGCATTGTATCTAGCACATAGTAGACATTTAATAAATAATTGTTGGTTAATTGATTTGTCCATGAATTACTCATATCCATCATTTCTTACAACAAAATATCCATTACATTCGTATACCACAATTTGTTTAGTCTTGCCCTAGTTGATAGGCATCTACTTAGTTTCAAGTTCTTTGTTTCTACAAAATCAATGCTATGAATATTTTGTATATATGAGGCCTTTTATTCTATCTTTGATCTCCTTGGGTATATAACCAATCCACTTTGTTTCCAGTTCTTTGTTACCACAAAAAGTGATGCTATGAATATATTGACATGTATAAGACCTTTCCTTCTGTCTTTAATTTCCTTAAGGCAGATGGGATGTCTGGATCAAAGGGTATGTACAAGTTTAATCTCATTTTTGGTATAATTAAAAATGGTTTTCCAGAATTGTTGAATTAATGCATAGCTGCACCAAAAGCATATTAATGTGCCTGTCTTGCTGCAGTTCCTCCAGTATTGACTTTTTTTGTGTGTTTTGCCATCTTTGTTGTTGCTGTTTGTCTCTAACTCTCAAAGAGGACTATGACATCAGGAAGATGATGCCATGACTTGCAAATTAATTGGATTTAGGTGAGGGAAACTCACCAGCCTCAGTTTCTCCTTTGAAACTGTCTGGGTCCATTGGCAAGATATAGATCAGGATGACTGAAGATGGTCCCAATTATCCATCTTTACTCATTTACTGAGTGTGACATGAAACCTCAGAGTTGTTTTGATTTGTGTTTCTGTTATTACTAATGATTTACAGCAATATTTCATGTGGTAGCTTGTTTGAGATTCTTCTTCTGAGAAATGAACTGTATCTCTTTTAACATTTAACCCAGGACTTAGTAGAAAGATTTATACACAAAGGAACTTGCTAAAAAAAATGTTTTAAATAAAACTTGTTGGAGTAAATGGAATGGAAAGAGTTTATAAGATCCCACAACAAATAGTTAAGATGAGATTAAGGGAGCAGTAAATAAGTAACCCCAGAGTAATTGGCCCCACTAAAGAAAAGGCTCTGTCCTAGGACCTCTTCTCTTTTCTCTCTCTCTTCTCTCCCAGTGATCTTATCAGCTTCCATCCATTCAGTTGTCATCTCTTTGCAGATGACTCATAGATCTGAATGTCTGATCCTCATTTCTTCCCTGAACTTTCATCCTGCTTCCCCAACTATTTGTTGGACATTCCATTTGTATGTCTTATAAGCATCCATTACTCAACATGCCCCAAATGGAATTTGTTCCCTTTGCCCTTAAACTCTTCTCTCCCCCAAACTTTCCTTATTTATACTGAGTTCTCTAATATCCTTCCAATCTACCAAGTTCTCAACTTCAGAACCTTCCTTGGCTTTTCCTTCTTCTACATCCCCTATATCCAACCACTTGCCAAATGTTGTCCATTCTGCCTCCACACCCCATAATTCTTCACCTTTCATTGAAAGGAGGGAGGTACATTTATTCACATCTGTCCACATCTTCTTTCTAGTCACATGGCCACCACACAAGTCTAGTCTCTCATCAAATTTTGCTTGTCCCCTGGCAAAAATCTCTGATTTGGATTCCCAGCTTCCAATCTCTCTTCTTCCCCTATCCATCTTTCACAAAACTGACAAAATAATTTTTCCAAAGCACATTTAGCCATGACACTCTCCCCTGAGCTCCAGTCCTGCATCACTAACTGCCTATTATATATTTCTAACTGGATGTCACAGAGACATCTCAAATTCAACATGTCCAAACCAGAATTCATTATCTCCACTTCCCCTTCCCACATCGTCTCATCTTGAAAACTTCTGGGCTTCTGTTAAGGGCACAAAAATTTTCCATTCTCTCAGGTTTGTAACCTCTCCATTACCCCCACCAACTCCTCACTCTCTGTCATTCAATATACCTGATCAGTCAAAAATTTTTATCATTTCTACCTCCACAACATCTCTCATATCCTATATTTTCTCTCTGCTGATAGTCACACTCTCAGTTCAGGCTCATGTCTCCTCTCCCCTGGATTAATGAAAGTGCCTCTCAATTGATTTTCCTATCTCAAGGCTTTCCTCATTCCAATCCAACCTCTATAGGGCTACCAAAGTGATTTTTCTTATGTATACATTGAACTGTGTCTTTCTCTCACTCAATAAACTCTGCTGGCTCCCTAATTTCCTGCAAGACAAAACATAAACTCATGTCTTTAACTTTTAAAGCCCTTCATGACTTGGTTCCAATCTATCTTTCCAGCTTCATTACATTTCACTCCTTTTCCTATGGTCCAACAAAACTGAACATTTCTCCCTTCCTCACATGTGGTACTCCATCTCCCATCTCCATGTCTTTGTACTAGTTTTGTCTCATGCTTTAAAAGCACTCCCTCTTTACCTCAGTCTCATGGGATCCCTCACTTCTTTCAAAATGCAACTCAAGTACCGCCTTCTACATGATGCTTTTCTTTATTACTCATAATTACTAAAGGCTCTCCCTCAATATCTACCTTGTATTCAACTATTTTGAATTTATTTTTACTTTGTTCCAAGTATGCTTATATATGTACATGCTATCTGCTCCCATAGAATGTAAAGTCCTTGAAAATAAATTGTTTCTCTTTCTTTCTTCCTTCTTTCCTTTCTTTCTTTCTTTTGCTGTTGTAGTCCCAGCACCTAGCACTATGCCTAGCACATAGTAGGCACTTTGAAATGCTAGTCCGTTGATTTATTCATTCATACAAGCAGGCATATTTTTGTTGAGAGTCTGCCTTCCATACTAGAACAGTGTTTCCCAATGGAACACTTCATTGATGACCAGCAGTATATTTAAAATCTCTACCATGGACAGCTCTGTTATATATAACCTCAGTCCCACTATTTAGATGAGGGTCGGCAAATAGGGCTTAGGAACTGGAAGTTAAGAGGGTCATAGTACAGGAACATGGAGAAGGAGAGCAAGCATGATGAGGATAATTCTTTAAGTTCATAGTTTTTAAGAAGTAAGAAGTATTTCAGTCTAAAAAGTTTTGCAGACAATATTTAACTTTTAAAGCCATCTTGTTTTCATGTTATCTCGCCTATTAAATTATGAGCTTCCTGAGAGCAGAGACTATGTTTTTGCCTTTCTTTGTATCCCCAGCATTCAGCACAGTGCCCAGAATATAGTAAGTTCTTAAGAAATGCTAGTTGATTATTGACTGATGGTAAAATTCAAAAATTGACTCATTCCAGATGCACTTTATTAATTTGAACTAATATCATTATACCAAATATAGATCATCCGAAAATACAGTTTGTACCTGTAAAATTAACTCCCCTCTTTGTTAAAGAAACAAATACATGAGTACACACTGAAAAACAACAACAATTCACATTTTTATCCATATTTCTTTAACATTACAAAGCCGTTTCCTCCCTACAACTATGTGAGGTAGGTAGTACAAATTTCACTCCCATTTTACAAGGGAGAAAACTGAGATTCAAAGAGGTGATAACTTACCCAAAATCAGACCAACAGTAAATCTGAGAATCACAACTGGAACCCAGGACTCCTACCTTTAAGAAACCTCATTGCCTCTGTGACACTGATCAAAGGTTACATGCAGCTTTTAAATAAGTCAGATGTTGGAGGGAGAAATAGACTCTATATACAAATCAATAGGATATATATTGTAGTTTGAGCAATTTGATAAAATCATAGATTGAGAGCCCTAAAGGCCAAATCCCTCATTTTGCAAAGGAGCAAACTGACACCTACCTACAGAGGCTAAGTGACTCACCTAAAATCACACAGCTAGTAAGCATAAGAGGTGGGATTTGAACCCAAGTTTTCTAATTCTGAGGTTAGTACTTCTCTGTTCTTTGAAGGTCACTCTCCCTTAGTTTTTCATCTTTTTTTACATTTTAAATTCCAAACTGTTTCCCTCTATCCCCATCCCACACTAGATCTAGAGAAGGCCACCATCAGACATGTGTCTGTGTGTCTGTATGTGTGTGTGTATGTATGTACCATACTTTGCATACTTCTATTTATCACTTCTTTCTCTGGAGGTGGATAGCATCTTCCTTCATGGGCCCTTTGTAGTTAATTTGAATATTTATAATACTCAGAATAACTTAGTCTTTCATAGTTGTTATTTAAACAATATTGCTCTTACTTTATACGACTTTCTCTTGGTTCTCCTCATTTAACTTTTCGTTATTTCATGAAAGCCTTTCCATGTTTTTCTTATTTTTTCTTTTTTTGCAATGCAATCAGGGTTAAGTGACTCACCCAGGGTCACACAGCTAGTAAATGTCAAGTGTCTGAGGACAGATTTGAACTCAGGTCCTCCTGACTCCAGGGCTGGTGCTCTCTCCGCTGCACCACCTAGCTGCCCCTTTCCATGTTTTTCTAGCATCAATCTGCTCATCATTTCTTACAGCAAGTAGTATTCCATTACAATCTTAAGCCAAAACTTGTTTAACCATTTCCCATTGCTGGGTATCCTCTCAATTTTCTTTGCCACTGCAAAGAGAGCTGCTATAAATATCTTAGAATATAGAGACTCTTTTCCCTTTTCCCTGATCACCTTGGAAAACAGACCTAATTATGGTATTTGCTGAGTCAAACACAGTTTAATAACTCTTTGGGCATAACTCCAGATCACTCTCCAAAATGGTTGGGTGAGTTTACAATTCTACTAACAGTATATTAGTGACTCAATTTTTCTACATGCCCACCAACCTTTGTCATTTTCCCCTTCTATCATTTTAGCCAATCTGATAGATGTGAGATGATATCTCAAGTTGTTTTAATTTGCATTTCTCTAATCAATTATGATTTTGAGCACTTTTCATATTACTATATATAGCTTTGATTTCTTTATTGAAAAACTGCCTATTTATATTCTTTGACCATGACCAATTGGGGAATGACTCATGTTTTTTTTTTTGACAAAGTTCTTTGTATATTTGAGACACAAGACCTTTATCTGAAAAAGTGTCTTATAAAAATGTTTGCCGATTTTCTGCTTTCCTTCTAATCTTGGCTACATTGGTTTTATTTGTACAAAACCTTCTCAATTTAATGTAATTAAAATTATCCATTTTGTAACTTACAATGTTCTCCATCTCTTGTTTATTCATAAATTCTTCTCCTATGCATAAGTCTGATAGGTAATATATTTCATGTTCTTCTACTTTACTCATGATATCTCCCTTTCTATCTAGGTCATGTATCCATTTTGACCTTATCTTGGTAAATGGTGTAAGATATTGTTCCATACCTAATTTCAGCCACACTGCTTTCCAGTTTTCTCAACAATTTTTACCAAATAGTGAATTCTTATCCCAAAAGCATAAATCTTTACATTTGTCAAACAAGGTTACTATTGTATGTCTATTCTGTTCCATTGATCTACCTTCATATGTCTTAGCCAGTACCATCTCTTCTTGCAGGGTTTTGTTGGTGACACATAGAAATGCTGATGACTTATGTGGATTTATTTTATAATCCTATTACTTTGATAAAATTAGTTGTTTCAGCTAGCTTTTTAGTTGAATCTCTGGGATTTTCCAAATATATTACCAAGTATATCTCTGCAAAAAGAGAGCTTTATTATCTCATTGCCCATTCTGATTCTTTAAATTTTTTCTTCTCTTATTGCTATTAATAGTATTTCTAATACAATATTGAAAAATATTGGTTATAATGGGCATCCTTGTGGCACTCCTGATCTTATTGGGAAGATTTCTAGCTTATCCTCATTACAAATAATGCTTGCTGATAGTTTTAGGTAGATGCTTCTTATTATTTTAAGGAAAAATCTATTTATACCTATGCTTTCAAGTGTTTTTAATAGGAATAAGTGTTGTATTTTTAAAAACATTTTCTGTATCTATTGATATATGATTTTTGTTACTTTTGTTATTGATATAATGAGTTATGTTAATAGTTTTCTGTATGTTAAACAATCCCTGCGTTCTGAGTATGAATCACACTTGGTCACCATGTATAATCTTTGATATATTGTTGTAGTCTTCTAACTAGCATTTTATTTGGGATTTTTATATCCAAATTCATTAATGAAATTGGTCTATAATTTTCTTTCTCTGTTCTTGCTCTTCCCAGTATCAGCACCACATTTATTTCACAAAAAGAGTTTAGTAAGACTCCTTCTTTATCTATTATTCCATATACTTTATTTAATATTGAAATTAGTTGATCTTTAAATGTTTGGTAGAATTCCCTTGTAAATCCATCTGGTCTTGATGCTTTTTTTTTTTAAGAAGGTCATTTATGGCCTATTCAATTTCTTTTCCTAAAATAGGTTATTGGCATATAATTGGGCAAAATAACTCCTAATAATTGCTTTGATTTCATCTTCATTAGTGATATGTTCACCTTTTTCATTTTTGATATTAATGATTTGTTTTTCTTTTCTTTTAAAAAAAATCATATTAACAACTGAATTATCAATTTTTTTTTTCATAAAACCAACTCCTACTTTTATTTACTAACTCAATGGCTTTCTGACATTCATTTTATTAATCTCACCTTTAATTTTTATGATTTCCAATTTGGTGTTTAATTGGGGATTTTTTTAGTTTTTTTAATTGCATACCCAATTCATTAGTCTGCTCTTTCTCTATTTTATTGATATAAGCATTTAGAGATATACATTTTCCTCTGATTATTGCTTTTGCTGCATCACTTAGGTTTTGGTATGTTTTCTCATTGTCATTCTCTTTATTAAATTATTATTCCTATGACTCATTCTTTAACCCACCCATTTTTTTAAGATTAGATTGCTTAGTCTCCAATTAATTTTTAATCTGTATTTCGATGGTCCCTTACTAAATATAATTTTTATTGCAATATGATCTGGAAATGATTAATTTAATAGTTCTGGTTTTCTACATTTAATTATAAAGCTTTAGTGCCCTAATATATGGTCAATTTTTGTAAAGATATTGCTGAGAAAAAGGTATATTTCTTTCTCTTCCCATTCATTTCTCTCCAGACATCTATCATATCTAGCTTATCAAAGATTCTATTCATCTCTTTGACTTCTTTCTTTGTTGTTGTTGTTTTTGTTACATTTATCTAATTTTGAGAGAAGCTGGTTGAAGTCCTCCACTATTACAGTTTTGCTATCTATTGCCACCTGTAATTCATTTAGTTTTTCCCTTAAAAATTTGGATGCTATAACATTTGACACATATAGGTTTAGCATTAATATTTATTGTCTATGGCACTTTTTAACATAACATAGCTTCCCTGTTATCTCTTTTAATTAAATCTATTTGACTTTAATTTTATTTGAGATTGTGATTTCCACCCTTTTTTTATATCAGCTAAAGTATAATAAATTTTATTCCAGCCCTTTATTTTTACTCTTTATGTATCTCATTTTTAAATGTGTTTCTTATAAACAACATATTGTCAGACTCTGATCAAATCCATTTTGCTATCCATTTCTGTTTTATGGGTAAGTTCATTCCATTCACAAAGTTATAATTACTAGTTGTGAATTTCCCTCTTTGATGAATGAAAAGTCCCAGAGGCAGAGTTTTTGGGTAATTAATAATCAATTTATTAACTACACTAGCACATGATCAATAAATTGATGGTCAATATTTTTCTCTTAGTAAGCAAAGATAAACACCACGGAGAACATCATATGTTTAAATACCTTTGGAAAAGTAGGTACCTTGATAGACTGAGATCAACCCTAATTAGTAAACGATCAATGAGCGTGTCGGCATATTAATGAGGAGGTTGGCCAAAAGTCTTTAGTCCTTCCAGCAGAGAAATAATCTATCTCCACCCAGATCACTCAAATTGAACAAGGGGGAGAGGGGAGTTTTCAAGGGTGTGAGTCTAATACTTTAGGGCTGGAATTCACCTAGATTATATTCTATTTACATTTTAATCGAAGCAAACTCTGCTGGCTGGGGTACCTGCCCAAGATTGAGGAGAATGGAAAATTAAACCAATCTCATCATCAGCCCTCTCCTTCAGAAACTATGAGGACTGGTCCCTGAATGAGGAAATAGAAAGAAAAAAACACAGTCCTAATTTAATAATTGCATATTGTTGGAAGATAATAATTTCTCCCATCTCCATCCTATTTTTCCTCACTGTTTATTCTTGTCTCCCTCTCTTTTTACCCTATCGTCCTCAAAAGTTTAATTTACTTCTAACCACTGCCTCCCTAATCCACACTTTTTCCAAGAATCCCTCTATTATCCCTGCCCCTACCCTCCTATTTCTTGATCTTCACTCCCTTTTAAGAATCACTCCATTATCCTATCCCCTCACCCTCCTATCCTTTGTAAGTTGAAAAGACTTTATACCCTTCTAGATGTATAAATTACTCCCTCTTTAACCCAGTTTTCATGAGAACCTTAGTTCTAGCACTACCAGCCCTTCCACCCCTACCTGCTTCCAGCTTCTACTTCCACTTTCATTTATGCCTTATTTGTATAATTGCTCCATTTCACCTATCCCTACCCCAGTTTTATGTTTTAGGATCATCCTATCATAATCAACTCAACCCCAAGTCTTCTATCTACTTATGCTCTTCCAAACTACCCAAGTAATGATAACATTCTTAAGAGTAATGGATAGTGGGGGCGGAGCCAAGATGGCGGCGTAGCAGCAGCAACATATCGCAGCTCTCACATAACCACCCCAAAATACCCATAAAATAGGACTCTAACCCAATCCTAGAACTCCAAAACGCACACAAGGATACTTCCCACTAAAGTCAGCTCGGCTACGAGGAACCATATCAGCACTGCAAACTGAAACCAGACTGGCCTGAAGCCATGGCTGTGCCCCGGGGGCGGCGGGGCGGGAGAAGCAGAGAAAGCTCTCTGGTGAGTGGATTAGCGACAGCTGTGTGTGGGGATTGTGAAAGGGAGAGATAAGCAGTCCGGCCGAAAGGTCTCCAGAGCGGAAAAGCAAAAGGCAGAGGTTTTGCACCCGCCTCCGCATTGTAGCTTCCCGCACGCGGCCTGCAGACAGCAGGGGGACTGAGCGATTGTTTTCAGGCCAGGGCTCTCGCGTTGAGCAGCCTGGATCCGGATCGTCGTCTTGGGCCTCGGTCTTGGAGTCTTCATTATCCAGTCAGCCAGAAGTCTACGGCAGCCAGGAGGACCCCAGCAATTTGGGACAGAGCTTTCCCTTCTGGAAGCAGAGCCCCATAGAGATTAAAAAAAAAAATCAAATCACGGTCTGAACAACC
>JAQQSV010006735.1:0-14200 GCA_028646515.1 Pseudochirops corinnae
TCTCTTCTCTCTCCCCTCTCTCTCTCTCTTTCTCTCTCTCTCTCTCTCTCTCTCTCTCTCTTTCTCTCTCTCTTTTTCTCTCTCTCTGTCTCCCCCTTCACAAATGTGTACAACCACAGCAGGAGCTATTAACCTCAGCACTGTAATAAATGTCTATTCCTACATTATTTTAGTAAAGGAAGAGAAATAATATACTTTTTTTGTTTTTAAATTCTTGACCAGCTATTGCCATAGTTCCATGGTTGAAAGAATGCATTAATTTAGCTATAACATGTTTAAAGACAGATTAAAGGATTGATACTAGCCACTGTTTATCTGGAAAGTTATGTTTCTTTTCCAATAATATATGCATGAGAGTCCTAAAGAAAGGCTAATATTTGAGAAAATTTCTCTTAATTCCTATGGTATTTTAAGAAAATCTTTAGTGTCCCTTACCTTAATTGCTCATTATACAAGGATATTGTCAGGAAGGTATAATATTGTATCTATGAAATATTTTATATTCCTCATAGGAAAATGCATTGTTATGACCTTATTATGGGAATCTGAAGATCTTCTTTGCCCTAGACCCTTTGATAGGCTTAAGTGGCTCTGAGAACCTTCCATGATTTGAAAGTATACTCTACCCCCTAATAGGCTGAATGTGGTCACATGGAGCCTGTGGCAGGAGGCTTGTTCTTCAGTAATGCCCACACCTTATTACTTTATGATTGGGCAGTGGGTCAAGAGGGCTGTGACATTCTCTGATCCAGGAGAAGGCTATATATACCCTGATGTGAGTTTTTGCTTTGGGGCTCACTTTGAGAAGAGTTGTGTGATTTGGCCAGATGAGACTCTGAGAAGCCATTGAGCCCCCCGGCTTTGAAAAACCCAGATGTTGGTGCTTCCCTCTCTGGTAACTGACTAGGTATGGATGTAATGGTCCAACAGCTGGAAGCGTGTCTGCTGATTTGTTTCTTTGTCTGCTTGTAACTTCCGCTTGCATTCTTTTTGCATTCTCTGAACTTCAGGGTGCTGACTTTTTCTCCTGAACTAGGTAAATGATATATGTTTGATTGATTAAAGTAAGACTGTTAACCCATTTTGAGTTGCTTCCCTTTAGAAAAGCAGATATAAGAACCTGTGCTAGCAGCCATCCTGGGTATGCTAGGGTGCTTGCTGCTACAGACCTGCACTATATTTAATTATCTTAAAGATTGTCATCCTCTATTTACTAAGAATTTTCCCAAGCAGTGTAAATTGGTATGAATAATTAGTGATTCTTCAGGATTTTTTTAAGCCCACAATGCATTCATTATATCCCCTAGATGTAATGGTAAATTGCTTTTGAAGATTTCATTAGCATTAAATAAAACTTAAACCACTTGAAAAGGGCAGGAAATTTTAATGTTAGTAAAATATGTAATAATGTTTTTAATTCCTTTCAGTCACAGTAACCCTGAGCAACAGGTCAGTTTATTTTATCCATTTTCCCTTGGGGGGATCTGAGGCAACGAAGAAGGGATGCCTTACCTAGTGCGACAATAGTATTATCCAATAACATTCAGACTGGGGGAGATTATACTAGATATTAATGTTGGTTAGAATTAGTTGACTTACATGGGGTTAATGGAGCTAACAAAGTTCATAGATTCATTTCTATCACAGGACTATTATTAGCCACAGGTTGTATTCCAAAGGCTGACCAGCCATCTTGCTTATGCATTCCATGATCGTAACAGAAGCCAGACAAAAGATTGTGGATGAATCCCTGGGAAAGAAATGTTGTGTTGTTTTTTTTTTAAATAGCAACAACACTACAAACACCATGTTTCATGGGCATGAAAATTACCATCCTCATATGTGCTGAACAGCATTATCATCATCATTCACTCATTAGCAAGGAATCATTGTTCATTCACTAACATGAAGCATTTGTCAATTGCCATCAGTGTGTATAGTATTATTCTAGGCCCTAGAAATACAAAGACAAAAACCAAAAGGGTCCCTGCCCTCAAGGAGCTTCCATTTAGCATATACACTAATTAATTAATTAAATACGTAATCTATACAAATTAAATACAAAGTAATCTCTGGGGTAGGGAGAAGCCACTAGCCACTAGAGGAGGTGATCAGTACTAGCCTCTTGTTGTAAGAGGACTCCAAGGCAAGTGGGGGTTCTAAGGTAGAAATGAAGGAAGAGTGCATTTGGACCTAGGGTACAGCCTATGCAAAGGCACAGAGGCAGAGAATGGAAGGTCTTTTATAGGAAAAAGCAGGTTGACTATTTTGGCTAGAACATTGAATGTATAGAATAATATGTAATAAGCTAGGAAAGGTAGACTGGATGCCTCTTGTGAAGGGCTTTCTTTGCCAAGCAGAGGAGTTTGTACTTTATCCTACAGGCAAGAGTGGCATGCTGTTCTTCAAACGGAAGGCAGATTTATTCGATCTCTAACAAAAATGCCTATGAAAAGTTCTACTTCATTATTTTTTAATGACATGCTGACAAACTTTCTGCAGAGAAAATCAGGCTACTCAAGGATAATGTACATAGTTACCAGTTAATGTCAATTTTACATAATCAGGAGCAGCTGTGTGATGAGGAAAAATGGAAATAGCCCAAGAGTGGGTCCCTCTTTACTCATTTCCTACTATTATAACACATAGCCATGTAAACAAGAGTGAAGAAGGAGTCAAAATAAAATAGCTGCTCCCTCATTAATAACCTTAATAAATTTGCTCATATACTTATATTGTCCTTTTTTTAAGATAAAACCTCTTAAGAGGTGATTGTTTTTTCTGGGTGACTGCCAGTGCCCAGTGTACTGTGCCCACTTCAAGAAAGACACTTATCCATTATACCCCACTGCCACTGTAGGAATGCTTTCCTTTTGAGCATCTGTCTTACCCTCATTTCGGAGCCACCTTTTCCAAATTTGTTACATTTTATCAACTTCTTTTGGTACATCTCAAGTCTGGAAGTACCTAGCATCACTAGAGGTTGTGACTTTGAAATCTGAACAGAAATTTAACACCTTTTTCTCATAAACCCAGCTCTTGCTAGGTACATTCATCTTTCATTTTATGAAATTAAAGTGAAGGTAAAAATTAAGCCCACTGAGAAAAGTTATGTAACAATGATTTCCTAGGTTGGTATAATAATAGCATAAATTGCCAAATAGCACACTATTTTCAATCTTATGAACATAGCTTCAAGACAAGTAACTCTGATTACGATAACCAAATCACTTGAACAGAAACATGTACATTATAATATTCTTATTCAATACTCACAGGGCATATTTACCACCTAGACTTTAAGCAAGATATTCTGAAAAAAAAATCAGGATGATCCAAGACAAGTAGTTAAGATGGAAAGGATGTACAATTATGGCAGATCATTGTTTTTCAGATGTTTTCAGTCGTATCTGACTCTTTGTGATTCCCTTTGGGTTTTCTTGGCAAAGATACTGAAGTGGTTTGCCATTTCTTTCTCCAGTTCATTTTACAGATGAGGAAACTTAGGCAAACAGGACTAAGTGACTTCCCCAGGGTCACACATCTAGTAAGTGTTGAAGGTTGGATTTGAACTCAGGTCTTCCCAACATCAGTTCTGGTACTGTATCCACTTCACCATCTGTACCAGATGTCTGTATGACAACTCATGTACCAACATCTATTAAACACGATGAAATAGAGAAATTCTATGGAGAATCCAGTTAAGCACTCAAATGTCAATTGATACTTAGTGACTTCAGTGCAAAGATGGGAATACATAAAAATAGTAGAAAATATTTTAAAACATATGGATTAGGAATAAGAGATGGAAAGGCCAAAAATGTACAAATTTTACAAAAGCATCATGTCTATACAACATGAATGCTTTCTTCAAAAAACAATTTTAAAAATATCTCTACATGAAAAGTACCAAATGACATCACAAAAATTTTATTGATTTTATTTATAACAGATAGGAAGTGACTTCTTACTAATGTTAAAGTCATTCCTGAATCAATACCAACTTATTTGAGTGAAGATCAAAATTAGTGGAAAACCAGAAGAAAAAATAAAAATGAATAAAATGTGATATATAATTAAACTCCAACCTATTTAAACAAGATATTAATAACAAATAGAATAGGGATAGAAGAAAGGATATGTATTGTCCTTACCATACCATGGTAAATCAACAGTTCTCACCTTTATTCTGAGCTCTGGATCTGTACCAATTGCCTTTTCATCATTTTCAATTTAATATCCTATAGATAACCCAAATTTAACATGTTCAAAACATCTCATTATCTTTCCCCCACATCCAGCCCTCTTCCAAACTTTTATATTTCTATCAAGGGCACCACAATCCTTTTAAGCAGCCAGGTCCACAACCTCCTATAGTGTTATGCTCAACTCCGTAATGTGATTCACTCCACATATCTAATCAGCAAAAAGTCTTGTCATTTCGAATACCACAGCATCTCTCACATCTGTGCCCTATCCTCTCACACAGCCACCACCCTCGTTCAAACCCTATTCACCTCCTCCTAGTCTATTGCCATAGCCTCCTAATTGGTCTGCCAGTTTCAGGTCTCTTCCTTCTTTAATCCATCCTCCATTCAGCTACCAGAGCAATTTTCCAAAACACAGATCTGAACGTGGTTCTCCCATATAAATGAATTCCACTGGTTCACTATTACATCTTGTGTTAAATACAGACTTCTCCATTTGGCATTTAAGCATATTCACACTCGTGTTCATGAGGTTCACTTATTTGAATCTAGCCTTATTATACATTGTTCCCCTCTGCACACCCAACAGACTAACAAAACTGACATTCTTCTTTTATTTCCTGACATAACACTTTTATCCCCTAGGGCAGCATGGAGAATGGGGGCTAAAGGGGAGAGGAGGCAGGGCAGCTTATGCAAAAGAGTGCCTAGAATGCACTCCTTCTTCATTTCTTCCTCTTAGAATTCCTAGTTTACTTCAAAGCTGAGCTCAACCACTATCTTTTACAAGAAGCCTTTCCTGATGCCTACAGTTACTAATGCCTTCTCCCCACAAAATTGCCTGGCATTTATTTGGAATATAGTAATATATGTACATGTTGTCTCCACAAGTAGAATGTAAACTTCTTGAGGTCAGAGACTGTTTCATTTTTGTCTTTGTATTCCTGGTACCTTAGCCTTGGCACATAGTACCTAATAAATGTGTATTCATTGATTAATATTGATTGATTGATAACAAGGAGAACGAGCCTAAAAAGCACCATAGACAACAGACACTTGAATCACTTGCCAAATGAAGAGCTACGACAACCAAAAGAAATAGAAGTTTGGAATATAATTCATTTATGAAATCTCACAGAAAAAGGATGATGAAAGATTACATACAATATCACCTCATAAAATAAAGAAAATTAGCAGAGAATAAAGCAAAGAAAGCATATTGAGAAACCTAACTAAGCAAAACATCCCTAGGACATTAAAGGATGATACTGGAAGGAATACAACAAACAGAAGAAAGATTTTAAAAAAAAAAGATCTACAAAGATTTTTATAACACCATTTTTCACCATCATGAATGATGAAACTATCCTTTAGACTCTAACATCACTATTCTGAATATATTTACAGTATGGAGGAAAAGGAAAACAAGTTGGGGAAGAACAACTTAATTCAAATAAGTGAACATAGAGGAAGGCTGAAATGGAAGTGATGGAATTGTGAAGGCATCTCTGTGTTGAGGGCATCATGATAATGGTACTAGAGAATAGACAGGCTTTTTGCAAGAAATATTGCACATCAAAGCACATCATTGCCATCATACAGTCTACTTAAATATGTAGATAATATAATATCCCATTTTGTTTATTTACTATGAAAAGCACCAGATTTCTGGTTTTGTTAAATTTCTTAAAGCAAAATAAATGCTGACCTTTCAGCAAGTGATCTATAGAGTGTACATCAGAATTTTGTAAGTTTCCTTGAAAGATATAATAGAGATAGCTATTCAATGACCTTTTATAAGTAATACCAGACAAGGCATAGAATAGGGACATATATGCTTGCCCAAGGTATTTGCTGCTCCAATGGAGACCTAGCACAGAATCCAAGTTAAAGAGGGTTTTCCTATAAATGCTGAGGTTCTTCAGAAGTTCCTACTTGTAGATGACTGTTGGTTGCATCGTTTCAAAACAACACAAAGACTCGTAGATGAGATCCATAAACATCCAAAAAAGTTTGTCCTAATCATCTACACAGCAAAACAGAAATGGATGAATAATGCATGTTTGTTAGATTACAATATAGAGATAGAAAAGCTATAGAATTCATTCATCTGTGTGTATATCTAATCCATCTACTACAAAAGGATCCTGAGTTGGACCCAGAATTAAACATGGATACAAGAGTGGACTAGGCTGCCTTTGGGAACATGCAAAGCTCATTTAATGGTCCTACATTTCTCCCAGAAACAAAGTCCTATCTTTTAAATACAGTATTCTGCTGTTTTGTGTGACTGTGAGTCAGAGAAACCTACAATCTCCAAAGGGTTAAAAATGACCATCTCTCAAAAAGTAATAGAGAGGCACGTGGAAAGTGTAACCTATAACAAATAAGGAACTATGAAGGGACGGGAACGTCACTTAGTAAGCAGCAATTCTGTGAGCTAAGTGCTATAAATTATTATCCCCATTTTACAGGTGAGGAAACTGAGGCAGATAGTTTAAGTGACATGCCCAGGAACACACAGCTAATAAGTACCATAGGCCAGTTTTGAACTCAAGTCCTTCTGACTGCAGTCCTAGTGCCAGCTAGCAAGGATATCATCAAAGGAATGTATAATAAAAATGAAAGATGAACTGGTCACATGACAAGAGTGAAGGATAATTGGTGGGAAGCTCATGTGCTAGATTAGTATCAAATCAGATCATTAGTTTTACCTACTTTATTAAGCACTATGTGCTAGGCTTTGTGCTAAGTGCTGGGGATACAAAGAAAAGCAAAAACAGCCCTAACCTCAAGGAGCTCACAACCAAATGGTGGAGACTACATGCAAATGGCTGTGTACAAACAAAATATATACAGGCTTACTTAGAGGTCATCTCAAAGAGAAGATATTGTCATTTAGGGGTACTAGGAAAGGTTCCTTGTAGAAGGGAGGATTTTAGCTGGAACTTGGAGGAAACAAGGTGACAGAGATGAGGAGGGACAGCATTCCAGACATGATATCCTCCCAATATCAAGAGAGAGGGAGGTACCTAGCCCATTGGATGAATTCTCCTCCCCCAGCACACCCCTATAGCAAACTTATTGGAGAACATGGACAAGAGTTGCATGGGATGGGGAGGAATGGATGGATTGTGACTACCCACCACTGGAAGAAACATCCATGTTAATTAAATCATACATCTGTTGGAACACTTAAGTATTCTCGCAGTGATGCAATATGACTAAAAGTTGTGAAATAGAATAATTTTTGAAGAATTGAATTTGAAGGCAATGGAGAGACACGTGTTGGACACATGTAGGCTATAACAAACAACTGAGCAAGAATTACTCAAGAAAGATAACGTAAAAGTTGTTCTCAGAGAACTGTATGGACAAAAAAGGTGGGTCAGCTATTCAGTAAGAGTACAGGATAAATAGATCATCTGTGTGCTCCAGAATATCCAAGAAACATCAAATGAATTAGGGGAAGATCCTCAACTTCCTGAACTGGTCTCATCTCTCCCATAGAGGATTTCCAAAAGGACATGGAAAAGAGTTGGACAAGATGGGCACCTTGGATATGTTTTCACTTGTACTTTGGTGGGGCAGTACCCATATCTGCGATATCACAAATCCTCTACACAGAGAGAATCACAGAATTTTAAAATAGAAAAGAACTTCATCTAGGACTTAGAAAAGCTTTCTTGTCTAAACTGTTCCCAAAAAAGGAATCCCCAGTATGATATAACCAACAAATGATCATCTGGCCTATGCTTGATGCCATCAAGTGAGGTCTAATTAACCATGAATCTCATGGCAAAGCAGGATTGAGCTATAAATACAATTTTAATACTCCTTAAATTCTAAAATGATTACATTTATCATAAATGTAATATACAGCATATAACTTATGATTGGTTAATATCACCACTAATATCTACCTGCCGATAACTAATTGATACAGTGAAAGAATTATGTCCTTACCTATTATACTATTCAATAATTTCAATCCCAGTTGCTTAAACCCCTAGATATCTTAGTTAAGTATATTTCAATTAATTCAATAAATAATAAGCCTTACAATTCTATAAATTCTACAAATTTCCCTTTGTCAACTGACCGACCTGACCATTTTCCTGGATATTACTTCATCCAACCCATCTCCTAAGAATCTTCTGCTAAAACCTTCTTGCTTACTCCCCACCATCCATCCACTTCAACTGCACTATCTCCAGAACTGCCCCTTTCCATATATGTTTTAAAGCTGATAAAAATCACCTTTCACTGACAGGTCCATGGCTGCATTCCCCATGGATATTCCAACCCCAAGGATATTCCAACAATTGGCATTATATTGGCAGATAAGTCAAATTTAGATAGATCCATTTGAAGGCTCCCCAAATTATTGGGAAGATGATGTGAGAAAGGTCATTGAGGGAATGAGTGATGTTAGAAGAATGTGAAAATGTTGGGCATTATACTGGAAACAGCCATAGATTTTTCTCCTTCTTTTGTGTTTTAAATGAATAAAAATCCCTCAATTCTATAGGAATGACAGCACTTTTCCTGAGAGTAAATGGGAGACTTTGTTGTCTTAAAAGTTTCTGAAAAGCACAATAATAGGCACTAAGAGATATAGCCAGTCTTTAACAGCTCCATCACTGTGCACAGTATCTCAAATTTTAAAAGAGCCTAGCGTTCTCTGAGAATAGTGGGCTATGTATGTGACATTCTCTACGTAGTCATTCCCTGTGAGCGCTTATCGTTTGTTGTCTGAAAATGCACTTTATCTTAACTTTAAGGTCCCTGTTTTTCTTCCCATAGACAAAATGGCAGCTAAAGGCATGCAGAAATATAAAGTATTTGATTTAACAACCTTGGCCAAGGAGAACAATGGAGGAAAGTTTGTCTCAGTGTTTGATTTGACCTGAGAGAGAGTCCCTAGACTTATTTTCCAAACAGGACCTCAGCACCTGGGGCCAGCAAAGTGGCCTTTAAGCTTGAATGAGCAAGGTGGTTTTTTTTTTTTTATTATTTCCCCTAGTGCAAAGCTCCAGTATTTCATCTTTTCAAACTCTTTTACAGCACTCAGTTCAGAATTATATTGACAAGGGTAGAATTTATCTCCTGAAGGAGAATACTATGCTTCTGTTAAGTGCTAATATAACATTTATGTGTTGGTACCTTAATAACAGCCCCAGCTTACCTAATGAAAGTACTGAAAGCAAACAGTACTCTGTGAGATTTTATTATGACTGAAGTGACTGCAATTTGAGGCCAATTATCCCTATTTTTGTTCCCATATCAAAAACAGAGATGCTAAAGCAATTGCTACATGTTTGGTGTGGAATTAGGTTCCACTATCGTTAATCTACAAGTAAGTGCATTTTTCATGTAAACAGCTCGCGAGGGTCAGGCAGAAGAGCTGTTTCTGTGAAAAATGCTTGTCAATAACTTTGTGAGTGAATTTTGAAATAAAGTGCCTGTAACCTGTCATTATTCCTTCCTCTCAAAGTCGAGAGTAAGTGGATGAAAATTGAGCATGTGAATTGAAAGCAGGGTGAGTGTTATGGCCTTATCGACTTGAGGTAAAATGACTGTTTTAACTTGTTATTATTTTTCCATTCAAAGGTCAGGCAATGTGCAGTATTCCCAGTATAGACTGCAGTGTAAGCAAATTGGTATACAAAAAGGCTATTACCCATACTCACAAAGCAGAGGAAAATATAAGTCACAAATATCGAGTGGACTTGTAATCTCTGAGAAAAAAGAAAACACCCAACAGAGTTCTGAAAAAGAATAGTTATAGGAAGGTAAGGTAAGCATAAGTTATCAAAGAAGGAGAAAATATAAACCTGTTTAAATTAAGGTGCATGTGTGCAGAATAGGATGGGTAAAGCTAGCTTTTTTCATGACCACTTTACCAAAAACATACAAAGTCCACTTATGCTCTGAAGGAATGAATTGTAGGAACATGCTTTGTCTGTGAGGAACACTTGTATTCAACATGCATAATAGAGCATGCCACTCTGAGAAATCAGATATGTTGCTTGACATAAAATGCTTCAGATTTCATTTCATATTTTAAAATTTTCACATTTGAATAAGAGATTAAATGAAAATTATTATCTGCTATATATAAATGCATATAGTGAGATGTATGGTTTTTTTTCAAAATTGGAATATTGCTGCATTTGTCTTTTTCACCAAGGAAAAAAAATCAGCACAGCTTCCAAGCTCCAAAAACTTTTTTCTGGGTCTTCTACATTTGACTTTCAGTTTTAAGAAGGGCTTAATAACTTGGACACTTTTGAGGTTTATAAAGAAAACTTTCTTGCTTACAAATAACCTCAGATCTGTGGAACTCAGGATATTTCTTCCTATTATTTAGATATAGTGCCTTCTGTTTTCAGGAGAATGTGTTCAGTGCTTTCAATAAAATGTATCTGACCAAAAAATGTCAGAATTAGGAAAGAGGTTGTGGTGCCATATTTGGAGTTAAGTTGGTAAAGGAATTTTTTTTTTTTATCTTCCTATGACTTTTCTCAGTAAAATTAAAAGATATGTAATGGTGTTTTCTTCGTGACATCAGAATAACAGCTATATTTTGCATTTCTTTTACATAAACATGAAATAATAGGAAAATAGCAGCTGAAAGTTCTGTGTTTACTATTACTTTAGTCAACCAGATCCCCATCTGATCCATTTTGCTACTTCTGCAAGCCAGAGACTATAGCCTTCAAGTAGACATACCACCAGATATGTGAATGGACTGAAACAAATCCATCATTACCAGGATGGAAGAGAGAAGAATAAACACTTCAAGTACAAACGTTATTGGCAGGAGTTCCATAGCACTATCTTTGTACACCCAGGACTGTGCATCTTACAGGATAAATACCAATGTTACCAAGTGAGATAATGTGTGTGAAAGCACTTTATAAACTCTAAAGTGTCCTACATACAAATATAATTATTTGATCATGTCATGGAAATGACCCAGGCTTATCAAAGAGAGTGCTATGCCCCTTGAGGGCAAGCTGCATCAAGTCCTACAGAATCTGAAAGACTTCAGCTATGGTCCAAGTGACTACTGTGACTGTCATGCTAGAACTGTCATGCTAGCTACATAGAAAGTGGCGTAGAGCCACTGAGTGATGATTGGGAGGCCAAGAAAGGAGAGGTAGAATTGGCAACAGCAACTCATCAGTTGAAAGTACAAAATGGTCTTCAGTTGTAAATGGCCCTCATTCTAAGAAAATGCCCTTCCGTAGTGGTGCTGACCAGAATGTGAAGAAGGAACAGAGGATACTACTAAGTTTGGTTTTAGTGTTTCCGTTGACTTGTATTACTCTAACTATGAACACTCCCAATATATGTTCTCTGTCCAACAACCAAGGAGTTAGTCTACTAGTAGAGGAACCGAACCATATCCATAGTGACAGTTTCACTATAAACGATACCAGAAGGTATTACCATGATGTTTAATGCAAAGCAAAAATCTTTCTGAAAGACAAAAATAGATAGATGAGCAGACAGTTATTTCTGGCAAGTGGACACATTTTTAATCACCTGCGGTGGCAGCTGCTCAGTGAGAGACAGGATCCAACAAACCAAATCACCATTAATAATACATTGCAGCCTTAAGTCTCATTGGTATACACATGAATGTATTAAGCTATTTTGGTATACATAACTCTCTGTTTACATATTTACATATGCTTTGTTATTAATATGCATAATGTTTACACATAAAATTTTTTCTGCCCTGAAATAGAAGACTTTAGCAGAGTACTTAGATAATCATTTACAGAACAAAGAAAAAATTGAATAAAAACTATGACTAAAAAAGTTCCAGCTATTTAAAATACAAACACCTGCATTTAAAGCATGAAGAACTAGTGATATGTTCGTATGTAGCTCTTGGATATAGTAGATGGACTGTAGTGAATGTTGTTAATTATGGATATCCAGGCTACAGATTGTACTAATGTCATAAAATGAGCAAATGTTTATGTTATCAGCAAAGCAGAAACACTAAATATGGCCCCTTGGTTTCAGCATGTTCTCAGATTCCTTCGTTTATATTAAGAGTTTTGGAAGGCTTGGCACATCCACTCTAGAACTGAGATTCCACGTATTTTTATTCATTTTTAGGAAGAAGACCATGAGACCTATGGCATCACCAGTGAGACTAGTGGGATCCTGGTAATTGTGGTAGTTCCCCATCTTCCTAGAGATTCTGCAATTGAATGGCATGTCATCGCAGTGGTGGATGAGCCACTTCAAAGAAAGCATTTCATATTGGAGAAGAAGTTGGAGGGCTGTCTAATTGAGTGTGAAGCTGTTGAATCCATTTCTACTTCCTGTGCCTCCATCTCCATTTCCTTGAGATGGGTGTCATCTTTTGGTTCTTTACCTGATTTATACCAGACTCTTCAAGATTTGGTGGCTGTGTTCTTACAGGCAATGGGAAGACTATCTGGAGATAAATGGGTGATGCCACTCTGCTTTAGGACTTTCTATAAGAAAGACAGCATTGACATCACAGCTCTACATACAGGTATGGTAACTGGGAAAAGAAAATGAAGAATGTTACATGTTCATGAATGCTTGACTTTAACACATAGTCTATACAGAGTCATCACAAAGAATGAGCATGTCACAGAGTAGAAGTCTGCCATTTATTTGGCAAAAGTATTGGTCTACAGAGAGGTTTTACATTTCCTATAAGGCCATCCATGGAAGACCACTTGATCAAAAGTTCTGAACCAGAAGTTGTGTTTTATTGTTGGTAGGCTATACAAGCAGAACGGTATGTTTAGCAAGTAAATGACATGAACTGACATTTTGTTTATTTTAATTTAGTTCAACTAATTTTTAGCATTTACTATGTATACTTTTCTGAGGGCTGGGAATTTAAAGATTAAAAAATGGCAGTCCCCTGTCTCCAAAGAGGGTAGTTCATACTTTTCACCAGTGAAAATGGTTTAAAAATTTTCTTATCACAGGGCCAGTTCCATGTGAGAAGCACAAACTGACCAAATGTAGTAATAATTTTCCATTCCAATGTCATCTAGCATTCCTATGGAGATATAAACTTCTTCACACCAAACTCCCTAACATAGTTTTTCATTATATATGTAACTCTTGTCACCATAGGTATATGCCAGAAAAACTATGTAAATCAAAATATATTTTAAATGCTATAGGGGGAACTTGCTACTTGAATCCTTTGATAATACAAAAAATCCTAAAGTGCTGAAGCATACCCTAATGTAGTTTTTGTATACCAATTTGAATATATTGAGTTTGAATATTTTATTTGAATAGAAACTAACTTCATTTTTTATTTCTAATTTGGAGGGCAAAATCTAGTCACTGGTGCATTGTGAATTGGAAGTCTGGGTAGAATAATAACAGAACTCTGTAATTTAAACTTTTCCTTTTCTTCTTTTCTTTTCTTTTCTTTTTATTTTAGTTTACATCACTCATTTCCACGAAATTTTGAGTTACAAATTTTCTCCCCATCTTTCCCCTACTCACCACCTCAAAACAGCCATCCCATTGTATTGCCCCTCCCCCAATCTATTCTCTCCTATGTCTTCCCTCCTCACCTCTCTGACTTTCCAGTAGGGCAGGATGAATCTCTCTACCACAGTGCCTGTGTATCTCAGGTTCCAGTTGGATGTAGTTAATAATAATAATAATGATAATAATAATACTTGGATATATATATATATATACATATATTTTTAACATTTGATTATAGAACTTTAAATTCTATATTCTTTCTCTTCCTCCTTCGTCACTCATTCCCACTGGAAGGACAAGCAATCAAATACAGGCTGAACATGTGTAATTACGCGAAAACTCTCCACAGTGGGCATATTGTGAGAGTCTGATTACATGTCCCTTCTTCCTATCCTGCCCCCCCACCCTGATCCACTCTCTACCCTGTCCCTTTCCCTGTCCCTCTACAGAAGTGTGCACTTTCATCAACCCTCCCC
>JAQQSV010006736.1:0-14199 GCA_028646515.1 Pseudochirops corinnae
ACTGCCCAATCACAAAGCTACAAGGCACGGGCATTCCTGGAAAACAAGCCTGGCGCCACAGGCTCCATGTGACCACATTCAGCCTATTAGGGAACAGAGTATACGTTCAAATATCCAAGGGTCCTCAGAGTCACGTAGCCACTTTAGCAAAGGGCCTAGAGGCAGGGAAGATCTTCAGATTCCCATAACATCCTGAAGTAGTATACTCAGTTGGGCTGAGTAGATAATTCTTGATTTTAATCCTAACTTCTTTGATCTCTGGTATAACATAGTCCAAGCCCTTCAATCCCTAAATGCAGAATCTGCTAGGTCTTGTGTTATACTGATTGTGTTTCCAGAATACATGAATTGTTACTTTCTGGCTGCTTGCAATGTTTTCTCCTTGACCTGGGAACTCTGGAATTTGGCTACAAGATTTATAGGAGTTTTCTTTTTAGGAACTTTTTTTAAGAAGCAGTTGGTGGATTCTACCCATTTCTATTTTACCCACTAGGTCTAGAATATCAGGGCAATTTTCTTTAATAATTTTTTGAAAGATGAAGTCTAGGCCCTTTATTTATCATGGCTTTCAGGTAGTCCAATAATTATTTAAATTATCTCTCTTGGATCTATTTTTCCAGGGCAGTTGTTTTTCCAATGAGATGTTTCATATTGTCTCCTATTTTTTCATTCTTTTGTTTCTGTTTGATAATCAATAAATATTTACTAATTGCTCTTCATATGAACCTGGAACTGTGTAAAATGGTTTCAAATTGTTTTCCCATTTGATTCTCACAAGTATGCCAGGACATATGTGCTAATATTATTCCCATTTTACAGCTGAGAAAACTGAGGCAAACAGAAGTTAGATGACTTTCCCAAAGTCACATACCTAGTTTGGGTAGGAGGCTAGATCTGAACTAAAGTTTTCCTGACTGTGCCATTTAGCTGCCCCAAGAGGATGTAGAGAAATTGGAGGATAAAACTAAGGGAAGACAGAAAGTAAAGTTTTATAGATATTAGAAAAGTGTAAAGCCATTAGTTTTACCAATATTGTTATACCATTTTAAGAGATAATAATCTCCTTAAGGTGAAGGGCTGTTTTGTTTTGTTTTTTATCTTAATGCTTAAAGAACCTCAATGAGTCAGATTTTTTCACATAATAGATTTTTTTTAAATAAATTGGTTTGTTTATTTACTTTTAGTTTACAAGATTCAGTTCCACAGTTTCTTGAGTTTCAAATTTTCTCCTCCCCCATGATGGCTTGCAATCAAGTATAGGATATGCAAATACTTTTACATTGGATTTTAGTCTGCTTGTATAGAAGAGTTGTAATGATGTAATGAACAATGGGAAAGAAGAAACAAAACCAAATATGGAAAAGAAAGAGAGTGTGTACTTTGCTGCAGTCTCCATTTAAATTCTGTTCTTTGTAGATCTTTCTCTGAATGTAGACATCTCCTTCCATCCTGAGACTTTTATAATTACCTTACAACCTTGCTTTGCTGAGAAGAGTCCAGTTTATCAAAGTTGGTTGTCACATGCATGTTGAGTCTCTCATTGTGTACAAATTTCTCCTGGTTCTACTCTTCTCACTTAGCATCAGTTTGTATAAACCTCTCCAGGTAAATATGAAGTCCAACTAGTCTTCATTTCTTGTAGCACAATAGTATTCCATTACATTCATATACTACAACTTGTTTAGCCATTCCCCAATTGATGGACATCCCCTAAATTTCCATATTTTTTTTTTTTGCCATCAAGAAAGAGCTGCAATAAATATTTTTTTTTTCATATGGGTCTTGTTCTCACTTCTATGATCTCTTTGGGATACAACAATAGAAGTGGTATTACTGGGTCAAAGGATATGCAATCATATATAGCTTTTTGGGCATAGTTCCAGATTGCTCTCCAGAATGTTTGAATCAGTTTACAACGCCACCAAAAATGCATTAGTGTTCCATTTTTTCCACATCCTCTCCAGCATTTGTCATTTTTCTGTTTTGTCATCTTAGCCAATCTGACTGGTGAGATGTGGTACCTCAAAGTTGTTTTGATTTGCATTTCTTGAATCAATAGTGATTTAGAGCATTTTTTCATATTCTTTAATATATCTTTAATTTCTGCCTCTGAAAATTGCCTATTCATATTATTTGACCATTTGTCAATTGGGAAATGACTTGTATTCTTATAAAGTTGAGTCAATTCCCTGCATATTTTAGAAATGAGGCCTTTATCAGAGACACTGGTTGTAAAAATTCTTTCCCAACTTTCCACTTCCCTCTTAATCTTGCCTACAGCGGCTTCATTTGTACAGAAACTTTTCCATTTAATGTCATCAAGTTTATCCCTTTTGCATTTTATAATGCTCTCTAACTCTTCTTTGATCATAAAGTCTTCCCTAATCCACAAATCTGACAGGTAAACTGTTGTTTGCTTCCCCAGATTACTTACAGTATCAGCATTTATACTTGGATCATGCAACCATTTAGACTTGATTTTGGTGTATGGCATTAGATGATGGTCTATGCCCAGTTTCTGTCATACTGCATTCCAGTTTTCCCAGCAGTTTTTGTCAAATAGTGACTTCTTTTCTCAAAAAAACTGGGGTCTTTGGGATTATCAAACAATATATTACTATAACCATTGACTACTGGGTCTTTTGAACCCATTCTATTCCATAGTTTCACTACTCTATTCCTCAGTCAAAACCAAGTAATTTTGATGACTGCTGCTTTATAATACAGATTAAAATCTGGTACGGCTAGGCCACCTTCCATAGCATTTCTTTTTATTAATTGCTTTGATATTCTGGACCTTTTGTTCTTCCAAATGAACTGTGTCACTATTTTTTCTAGCTCTATAAAGTAATTTTTGGTAGATTGTTTGGTATGGCACTAAAAAGATAATTTAATTTAGGTAAAATTGTCATTTTTATTTTATTAACTCAACCCAGCAATGAGCATTTGATGTTTTTCCAATTAGTTAGATCTGATTTTATTTGTGTGAAAAGTGTTATGTAGTTGTTTTCATATAGGTACTGGCTTTGTTTTGACAGGTAGATTACCAAATATTTTATGTCTACAGTTGCTTTAAATGGGGTTTCTCTTACTATCTTTTGCTGTTGGACTTCATCAGAAAAATATAGGAAAGCTGAGGATTTATGTAGGTTTATTTTATATTCTGCAACTTTGTTAACTTATTTATTGTCTCAAGAAGTTTTTTTACTTGATTCTCTAGGATTCTGCAAGTATATCATCATATTCTCTGCAAAGAGTGATAGTTTAGTCTCTTCTTTGCCTAATTTGATTCCTTTGATTTCTTTTTCTTCTCTAATTGCTATGGCTAACATTTTTTGTATCAAAGTGAATAAGAGAGGTGAGAGAGGACATCCTTGTTTCACCCCTGATCTTATTGGAAATGCTTCTACTTTATCCCCATTACATATAATACTTGCTGATGGCTTTCAATAGATGCTACCTATTATTCTAAGGAACGCTCCATTTATTCCTATACTTTCTAGTGTTTTTTTTTAATAGCAATGGATGTTATATTTTGTGAAAAGCTTTTTCTGCCTCTATTGAAACAAGCATATGGTTTCTGCTAGTTTTATTGCTGATATGCTCAATGATACTGATAGTTTTCTCAATATTGAGCCATCCTTGCATTACTGGAATAAATGTAACCTTATCAAAATTTATTATTCTTGAGATAATTTGCTGTAGACTTTTTGCTAATATTTTATTTAAAATTGTTGTATCTGTATTCATGAGGGAGATTAGTCTATAATTTTCTTTCTCCTATTTATCTCTCCCTGATTTAAGTATCAGTACCACATTTGTGTCATTAAAAAAATTTGGTAGTATTCTTTCTTCACCAATTTTCCCAAATAGTTTGTAGAGTATTGGAATCAATTGATCTTTAAATGTTTGATAGAATTAATTAGTAAGTCCATCTGGCCCTGGAGATTTTTTGCTAGAGAGTTCCCCGATAGCTTGTTCAACTTATTTTTTGGAGATGGGGTTATATAAGTAATTTACTTCCTCCTCAGCTAATCTGGGTAACTCATATTATTGTTAATATTCATCCATTTCACTAAGATTGTCAATGTTATGTTCATACAATTGGGCAAAATAATTCCTAATTTTTGTTATAATTTCCTCTTCATTGGAGGGAGATTCATCATTTTCATTTTTGATACCTGTAATTTGGTTTTCTTCTTTCCTTTTTTTAAGGATATTGACTAATGGTCTATCAATTTTATTGGGTTTTTTTTTCATAAAACCAGCACTTAGTCTTATTAATAAGTTCAAGAGTTTTCTTAATTTCAATTTCATTACTCTGTCCTTTGCTTTTCATTATTTCTAATTTAGCATTTAATTGAGGATTTTCAATTTCTTCTTTTCTACCTTTTTCAATTGCTTGCCCAATTCATCTACCTCCATTTTCTCCAATTTATTCATATATTCATTCAAGGATATAAAACCTCCCCTAAAAACTGCCTTTGCTGCATCCCACAAACTTTGGTATGATGTCTCATTATTGTCATTCTCTTGAATGAAGTTACTGATTTTTTCTATAATTTCTTGTTTGACCCTCTCATTCTTTAGGATTAAATTATGTAGTTTCAAATATGTTTTTTGTCTATCTTTCCATGGTCCTTTATTGCATATGATTTTTATTGCATCATAATCTGAGAGTGATGCATTTAATATTTCTGCCTTTCTTCACTGAATGGTGAGGCTTTTATGCCCCAGGACATAGTCAATTTTTGTGTATGTGTCATGTACCACTGAGAAGAAGGTATATTCCTTTTTTGTTCACATTCAATTTTCTCCATAGATCTTTCATGTTTAGTCTGTCTTAAATTCTACTTGCCTTCTTAACTTCTTTCTTGTTTATTTTGAGCTCAGATTTATCAAGTTCAGAGGGGGGGAGATTAAGGTCCCCCACTAGTATAGTTTTGCTATCTATTTCTTCCTCTAACTCCCTTGACTTTTCCTTTAGAAATTTGGATGCTGTACCACTTGGTGTATATATGTTAAGTCATGATATTGCTTCTTTCTCAATGGTGCCTTTTAGCAGGATGTAGTTTCCTTCCTAATCTCTTTTAATTAGATCTATTTTTGCTTTTGCTTTATCTGAGATAAGGATTGCTACCCCTGCTTTTTTTTTTAACTTTAGCTGAAGCATAATATATTCTACTCCATCCTTTTACCTTTACTTTGTGCATATACCCTTGTTTCAGATACATTTCTTGTAGACAGCATATTGTAGGATTGTATTTTTTAATCCATTCTGCTATCCACCTCTGTTTTATGGATGATTTCATCCCATTCACATTCACAGTTTTGATTACTATCTGTGACTTTCCCTCTACCCTATTCCCTCCCCTGTTTATATCTTTGTATCTTCCTTTTCCCTTTCCCTCCTTAAGAGTTTTCCTATTGACCACCACTCCTTCAGTATTCCCTCCCTGTGTCACACCTCTTTACCTACCCTTTCCCCCTACTACTCTTTCCCTCCCTTCTAACTATCATGTCCCTTCTTATACCCCCCACCACTTATCCCTCCTATTGCCTGTAGGGCACAATGGATTTTTATTCTTATTATTTAATTTGATTTCTTTATTTACTTTTAATTTACAAGATTCAGTTCCATAATCTCTTGAGTTTCAAATTTTCTCTCTTTCCTCTCCCCACGCCGAATTGTGGCATGCAATCAAGTATTGGATCTGCAAATATTTTCAAATTGGACATTAGTCTGGTTGTATAGAAGGGTTGTAATTAATGGAGTGAACAATGGGAAAAAAGAAAGAGAACCAAACATGAAAAAGAATGATAGCATGTAGATTGCTTAAGTCTCCATTTAAACTCTGTTCTTTATAGATCTTTCTCTGAATGTAGATATGTCCTTCCATGCTGAGACTTGTAGAGTTGTCTTATAACTATGCATTGCTGAGAAGAGTCCAGTTTATCAATGCTGGTCATCACACATATGATGTGTCTATGATTGTGTACAAATTTTTCCTGGTTCTGCTCTTCTCACTTAGCGTCAGTCTCTACAAGGCTCTCTTTAAAGAATATTTTATTCCCTTCTTGAAACCAAATCAATTCTAGTAAATTTCATACAGTGCTCCTCTCCGTCCCTATTTTCCATATATTTTTATGAGATTTTGTGTCTTTTCATGTTAAGATCTAAACTTAACTGTTTATATTGATCCCTCTTTAAATCAGAACCAATGAGAATAATGTTCATATGATGTTCTTCTCCTTCCTTCCTTCCCCTCCACTTTACTCTGTTTTTAGGCCTCTTTATGTGCCATAATTTACTATTTTCTTCCTCATTCTTTCCTTTTTTCTCCCATTACAATCCCTTTATTCTCCTTAATAGGTTTTGTTTTTTAAATCTTCATATTGGTTCACTTATACTCACACCCTCTATCTATGCATATCCCTTTTAAATGTCACAATGCTTATACAAATTTCAATATTGACACATATCAGCTTCTCACATAGGGATGTAAACAATTTGCTTTTATTGAGTCCCAAGTTATGTGCATCTGTGTGTGTGTGTATGTGTGAGTGTGTGTTTTCATTGTTTACCTTTTTATGTCTTTTCTGCGTCTTGCAAGTGGAGATTGCATTTTCCATTGAGCTCTGGCTTTTTCATCAGGAAATTCTGGAAGTTCTTTATTTCATTTAATGACCATCTCTTTGTCTGAAATATTATGCTCTGTCTTTCCGGGTAGTTGATCCTTGGTTGAAGTACTAGCTCTTTTGCTTTACAAAATATCAAATTCCAATCCCTCTGATCTTTTAATGTAGAAGCTGCTTGGTCTTGTGTGATCCTGACTGTAGTTCCACAATATTTGAATTGTTTCTTTTTGGCTGCATGCAGTATTTTCTCCTTTACCTTGTACCTCTGGAATTTGGCTTCTATATTTCTTGGAGTTTTCAATTTGGGATTTCTTTCAAGATGAGATCGGTGAATTCTTTCAGTAACTATTAGTAACTTTCAGTAACTTCTAATTCTAGGACCTCAGGACAGATTTCTTTGACAATCTCTTGGAGGATGCTATCCAGGCTGCTTTTTTCATCATGGCTGTCTGGTAGGCCAATAATTCTTAGGTTATCTCTCCTGGATCTGTTTTCCAGGTCAGTTGTTTTGTCAGTGAGACATTTTGCACTTTCTTCTAATTTTTCAATCTGTATATTTTGTTTGACGGACTCTTGCTGTTTCATAGAGTCCTTAGCTTCAACTTGACTGATTCTAATTTTTAGTGAATTATTTTCCTCAATTAATTTTTGAAGCTCCTTTTCCATATGTTCAGGTTTCCTTTAAGGGAGGTATTTTCTCCAGTTAGATTTTGGATACCCCATCCTAGTTCTTCAATTTTATTTTTTAAAGATTTGTTTTCTTCAGTGAGATTTTTTTTTCCCCAATTTGGTCACTGTAGATTTAAATTTATCTCCTACCTCTCTAATTTGGTTTTTAAAATACCTCTTGAAGTCCTCCAAGAATGCTCTTTGGGTTTGAGACCAATTCACATTTCCTTCTGTGGTCTCCAGTGTGAGGATAGAGTCCATGTTGTCCTGTGAATTTGGTTGTTCTTGCTCAGTATAAAAAGATTTTATGGTCCTAGACTTTGTAGGTCCTTCTTCCCCATTGTGATTGCCTATGACCTGGGTTTTTAGAATGGATATCTGCTTCTGGGGTGCAAAAGTATTGAGCTTCTCAGGGAGGTAGGGGTTTGGTTGTTCATTTCGTGAACTGTAGCCTCTGAGTGTCTAGACTGAGGCCAAGCCCAGGAATCTCAGTGTTTCCTTTGAGTTACCCTGAGGTTCACAGAGTAACCTGTGAGGGAGGTACACAATCAACAACTTATATCCCAATTATGTTGGATTTTATAAAGTTTTACAAAGAACAAGCCTCACAAACTATATGAGGTAGTTACAACAAGAATTATCTACATTTTAAAGTTCATGTCATGACATATACATAAACACATGCATGCATACATACACTCACACACACACACATATATTATTAGGATAGGAAGAAGGGAGTACGCATTCAGATGAAATAATAGATCTATAGGAGTACTAGTACAAATTCAGAAAAGAGAGTGTGTCTTAATGACCTCTAATTTCCTTCATTCTGAGAATGCACTCTCTAAGAGTTTCCTTGTTATCAATATAGTTTTCCAGACTTTAGAAAGCATACATGGAACTTCTGATTTGAGTTTCTAGCAGTAGATAGATGATAGAGTGAATGGTATCCTGGGTTTAGAGTCAGAAAGATCTGAATGAAAATTCTGCCTCATGTACTAACTTATTTTTATGATCCTGGGCAAGTTATATAATATATTCCAGTCTAATTTTCTCCATCTGCTATTATTACTATTATTATTATTATTATTATTATTATTATTATTATTATTATGCAGTAGAAAAATATTTTAAATCAGAAAACAGCTCGATTTGATACTTCTTATGCATAATAGATATTTGACTATAAGGAAATCACTTAATCTCTGGGACTAAATTTCATCACATGCACAATAGCTCTGGCAGAAGAGCATTTGAACTTTTCTTCTGTTGTTTTTTTTTTCCAAATTATCTCCCTGTTCCCTTACAAATGGTGGGTAACCTAAGAAAGGAGAATGCATGTTGAAGTTGAGATAAGCCAGTGGCATCAGAAAATTAACTTCCTCTGAATCCTGAGGGAAAAAAATAAACATCAAGCAAAGGGGTAGAAAGAATAGAAAGGCATGAATGAAAATAAATGTGAAAAATGGAGACAAGAATTGGTCTGGACTTTTGTACATGACCAGAGCAATGAGAAATCATCCCTATTGACAAGCGACTGCCAAAAGAACAGATATCAAGTGAAAATATCTGGGAATCTGAGCAAAGGTGATGGTCGTGTATTAATTAGTGCTTCTTAGCCCCTAAGCCAAGTCCATAGAGAATTTTTTCCCAGTCTTTCTGTACTGGTCATGAGAATTTAAATAGAACAAGATCCCAATGACTATGGAGAAGAAGACTATGCCACTGAACTCTCCAGGATTGGAAGTTGTAAATATTTTCTGAAAAATTACTTTTTGTAGCTAGTAACAATTTAATTTTTATTTCATTCCATAAAGAACCATGTCTTGGTAAACTAGAGATTCTTCCTAGAGCTTTGAAGTCTTGGTTGGGGCAAAACAAGAAAAAGATAGAATTGCTTTTTGAGAACTTCAGTGTTAGACATCCAATTCAGTTGTCAGAGTTTAAAGTCTGACAATCCCGTTACTCTTACCTGGAGTACCTGTTAATCCCAGAAGTCATGTCTTCTCTTTATTGATTCCTGTAGATTGTTAGGTATCAGAGAGAAACATACAGCTAGGGAACTTCAAAGACACATCTACAATTTGTGTTTTTCCGCACATTGTTTCACTTCAATTCATTCCTTCTCGAAATGTCATATGATTATTATCCTACTTAGCTCCTCAAAGGCAATACTTGACTTATTTTAACTTCCTTTTCTAAATGAATTCTAAAATGAACAAAGATATCATCCCATCCAGCAATACTTTTATTGTTTTTCTGTGCCAGTCCCACAATTTAGAATGTAGAAGACTCCTACTACATCATGGGGGTAATTGTCCTTTTCCTCAAATTACAGAGGCATATTTAAATGGAAGAATGCTTTAGTTCATTTTCAATCCATCTGCATGGATTCAAAATTTTCTTCCAGTTTTATTATTTAGCTGTTATTGTAATTCTTCCCCAATTTTCTTTTCTATTCTTCCTTTTCCTCTCCTTATCTATCCCATTTCCAAGTTAACTATTTATCAGTCTTTAAAATATTTCTACATCTCTTATCATCAAAGGGCCAGGTAAAGGAAATAATAATGATCCTCATAGCTTTTTTTAATCAACCAGATAAATTTTCAAACGTGGTTTCTTTAAACCTAAATTGTTGTTTGCGCAAACTTAATTTTCTTACTAGTTTGACTGCCTTACTAGTACCTCCTTTGCAGGATCGTGGTAAGAAAATCAAATGTGAGAATATAAGTAAATCACTTTGTAAACTTTAGAGGCATCTCTACATGGAAGAATTTGTTTTTATTTTTGTTGTTGCTGTTGCAGTTGTTATGAGAGCCTAATTTACTAATAAATTAGTAAACAAATATTTTGACTTATCAATATCTCTTGTGATTTATTTAACCAAAATTTAATTCCAAATTCGTGAATTGGTGAATACAATCAAAATTAGATTCTATAGAGCTAAAATACAGATTGTAGAACTGAGGTTATCCTATTAATGCAACACAAGATACAAATCAAACTGAAACAATAGTTCTTTTTCTTTATTATTTCAATTAAAACAGTGTCTAAAGTGTCCCAAGGCACCATGATTCAGGTAAAATAGGGAGACCTTTCCATTTTCTAACTCAGTCTGTCTCCTTCACAGTCAACCCACAACCCATATCACCATGCATATGCAGTTCTAGTAGAATAGACATGTCTGTGAGACTTTTCCATCAAATTTCCTATAATTTCCCCAACCTCTGATTTTCCTTCTCCATTCCTCCTTGCCAAGAGGGTAAACTTGGTGCTCCCCTTACCATTAGACTGAATTGCCCTTTGCAAATAGTCATGGTCCAGTCATCAAGCTCCCTCTCTCTTAAGGTTCAGATGTTTCAGTGGACATAGCCTCTCATACCTGCTTAAATAAGAACCTACCACTACTGTGGTATTGTTGTATTTGTTATACACTCTTATGGGCACTGTCATCAGATCTAGTGATGTACACTAAAGAGCACAGGGTCTTTCAATTCCCCCTTTAGGTGAATGTGTGTGTGTGTAAACAAACACACACACACATATACATACACGCTATATAAGTACATATTTACACATACATACATATAGATAGTCTCCTTCAATTAGAGCGTCAATCCAAGTATCATAAATTTAGTTCTAGAATTTACTTGATTTTCCAACTCTCTCATTTCATGCATGGAAAACTGAGGCAGAATGAGGATAAGTGACTTTTTCAAGGTCACATAACTAGTATGGATCTAAATTAAGAGATTGTACCATTTGTCTATTCCTATTCCCAGCACAGTGTTTGGGAAATAATAAGCATTTGATCAATGTTCTTTCTCTATCTTTGTTTCTTTCTTTCTTTCACAGTCCTGTGTTTCTTGGCACATAATGCTTTTTTTTTTTCTGCTTCTTTCCAATCCAATATAATCTAAGAAACATTAAATTAACATATGTTAAGTATGAAACACTGTAGTAGACACAAGGGATAGAAAGAGAAAGGGAAAAAAAAATATCCCCTAAGTTCTGAAATATAATTGTAAATTAGTTAAGGCCAACACCACCCCTACTTGTCTTAATTGAAGGCAATGAATAGAGTGTCAAAGTTTTGGTAGGGATTTATATAAGTTGTTTTTTTTGTTTGTTTGTTTGTTTTTGTAATGAAGAGCTGTTGCACTTTGAAATCATCAGAAATAATATTATTGTCAAGACAATTAATCTGAACATGGTACAAAACAAGGAAAAATGATTCTCATCCCTAAAGGGATTTTTGTCTGAGATCATCAAAATAGACAAGTAGAGGAAGCAGAGATATAGATCTGCTTGACATTTTATGCTCTGTGTGATCTGGGCCCAACCTTTCTTTCAAAGTTGATTCTATATTGTGATACATCACAGAGATTGCTTTCTAGCCAAACTGGCCTTCTCACTCTTTTCCCACACACAAGATTGTTTCCCACCCAGTAGCTTTCATGTCAGCTGTAATCCATAACAAAAATAATCTTTTTTTTCTCTTACTTCCACTTCTTGAGGTTCCCCAGTTGTTAGTGTAGGTCCACCACAAATACCTTCCAGGGTCATTGTGAAAAGAAACTGAGCTAAAATTTGTAAAGCACTTTGTACACCTTAAAGTAGAACGTTAGCTATTATTATTACTTAACCTCTATTTACCTCAGTTTTCTCATATATAAAATATGACAATAATAATACTTATCTCTCAGTATTACTGTGAAGAAAAGTAAGATAATATTTACATGCTTTGCAAACCTTAAAATGGCATATAAATGCTAGATATTATTATACCATTATGCCAATATACTGTTGTTGTTATTATTACCAATGTATGTATTCTAAATATACTGATGTATATATTATGTACTGTATATTCTGTATATACTAATGTATACATTATTTATTTATCTCTAAATTGTAAACATGTTGACCCCTAAGATCCTTGAGGTATAGGGACTGTTATATTTTTGTATTTATACTTTAAATATATATTTATATTTTGTATTTATATCTCCTACACTAGCACAGTGTCCGACATGTTGTAGGCATCCAAGAAATGTATTTAAAAATTTTTTAAAACCACACTTTGTAAAAGCCTAAAACAAAGTACTATACACTTAGAAAACAAATCATAAAAAGTCAAATTTAAAATAGTGGAAAGTAATAGACAATATATGTAGCAGGTGCCCAGACACAACAACTCATTTGGAACTGAGGGCAGTAAAGAAGGGAGTTAAAGGACTACAGTATAAAGAATCTTCAATGAGGAGGCAGGGGACCTGAGTTCAAATCCTGTTCTTGACAATTACCTCCTAAGTGATCTTAGGCAAGTCGTTTAAGCTCTCTAGGATTAATTTAGTTAACTTACCTGTAAAATGAAAGATGGGAGTGAATGAGATGACTCCAAAATGCCTTCAAGCTCTAAAATTCTATAATACTGTAAAGTTATAAGCTTAATGGAAGAAATAGAACTTCAGGAGCTCAGTGTCTTTGATGTAATTTCTTCCCTAGAATCCAATGAAATACATATTACACAATTACAGTTTTGTGAGGTGTCAAAAAACTATAGCTTCCATCTTTTAAAGAACAGTTACATTCCTCTACAATGTTCCAATATAAAATACACCATTTTCAGCAAGAAGTTGATATAAAAGTTGCTACACAGCTGATCACCCATATCCCTTGAAATTAATTATTTAAAATTTTTCAATCTGGGCTTGGGCATACTCATAGCTCCAAAGGGACTTTCAATAGGGCTTGTAATGACTTGTTACTGGTGCTTTGACTGCTCGGGCAACTTTGATTTCAGTCTGATCTATCGTTGCATTTGATTTTATAGATCACCAAGGACCCAGGAACCATTTCTTTTACCATGCAGAACTCTTGTATTCTAATGTCACTTCCCTTTTCACAACAATTACATTTAGGCATTAGCTTTCACAGGATAATTTTTTTCCTTCCTAGGGCTCAGGATGCCTAGCACATACAATGAAAGTTACCTCTGCTAAACAAATATATACAGGATAAATTGGGTTAGTATTGTTCAGAGAATAAAAGTGTTGCTCCTTGGTCATAAAATGCTCACCAGCTGTTTGCTACTGCCCACTGTTTCCTTTGTTGGTAAATAAATTGCTGCTGTTTTCATAGTTAAAAACCTGGAGGTTCCATTAGATCACACTTTTATGAAGCACAGTAATGCAGAACATCTGTTTTGTAATCTTTTCCATATCACGAAAGGTATAAGGAATATAAGGTAAGTGTGTGTTCTTTCTGACTCATTAGTTCACTGATGTCAGTGTCATTTCAATGTTGTATATGAGACTGCCTACTGACAAAATTAGAGTTTAGAAAGCATTTAAGGGGGCGGAGCCAAGATGGCAGCGTAGCAGCAGCAACATATCCCAGCTCTCACATAGCCACCCCAAAATACCCATAAAATAGGACTCTAAACCAATCCTAGAACTCCAAAACGCACACAAATATACTTCCCACTAAAGTCAGCTCAGCTACGAGGAACCATATCAGCACTGCAAACAGAAACCAGCCTGGCCTGAAGCCATGGCTGTGCCCTGGGGATGGCTGGACAGGAGGAGCAGAGGAGCCTCTCAGGTGAGTGGATTAGCGGCAGCTGCGAGTGGGACTTGCGAATTTGGGAGGGGAGCAGTCCAGCCAAAAGGCCTCCAGAGTGGAAAAGTGAAAGGCAGAGGCGGCCTATATCCGGATCGCCATCTTGGGCCTCGGTTTTGGAGTCTTCACTATCCAGTGAGCTGTAAGTAATTAGGAAGGGTCCCAGCACCTTCCTGAGAGCTATGGCAGCTGGGAGAACCCCAGCGATTTGGAACAGAGCTTTCCCTTCTGGAAGCAGAGCCCCACAGAGATTTAAAAAAAAAA
>JAQQSV010006737.1:0-14199 GCA_028646515.1 Pseudochirops corinnae
AAACTTAGTAAATATCCAGTACATAATAAACACTGTTGGACATTGTAGAATGACTTTGAAGCAAGCTCAAGTACCATTAGATAAATAGAGAAAGTGTCTTGGGGGGGGGGGGGGGGCGAAACCAGCTGCAAGGCATGATTACTAGATGGAATTATAGTAGGAGTGTCCTATATATGACTGTAAATCCCCAACTCTGTCCCTACTCTCCTGAGATGTCATGACATTGTCAGGACATTTAGTTACAGAAATGAGGCCAAGAGGAGTGACACACACACACACACACACACACACACACACACATATATATACATATATACACGCACCCTATTTTGGGCTTATAATTCATCAATGTTAGCATGTACATGGCAAAGAAGGCCATTGAGGGGATAGTGGTTCTTAGGGAGCATATTCTAGCTTTTTGATCTTTCCAGGCAACGTGTAAATAAAGAACCAAGTTGAAGCTGAATGATTAGGTTTTCATTAATAAAAACTTTTTTAATTTAAAAAAAAATAGGGGAACTAGGTGTCATAGGGGATAGAACCATGGGCCTGGAGACTGGAAGATTCATCTTCCTGTTTTATATCTAGCTTCAGGCACTTACTAGTTGTGTGATCCTGGGCAAGTCACTCAACCAAGTTTTGCCTCAGTTTCTTCCTCTGTAAAATTACCTAGAGAAGGAAATGGCAAACCACTCCAGTGTCTTTGTCAAGAAAACCCCAAATGGGGTCACAGAGAGTCAGACATGACTGAAAACAACAACAATGGGGAAGCTAGTGGATATAGTACTGAGCCTGGAGTCAGGAAGACTCATCTTCATGAATTCAAAGCTAACCTCAGATATTTCCTAGTTATGTGACCCTAGGCAAGTCACTTAACCCTGTTTACCTCAGTTTCCTCAGCTGTAAAATGAGCTGGAGAAGGAAATGGCAAACCACTCCAGTATCTCTGCCAAGAAAACCTCAAATGTGGTCATTGAGTCTCTGAAATGACTCAACAACAATTGCTGTGATGTCTCTGTGTATGTGGGTGAGTGATATGGATACCAATTCAGCCTTCTGGAAAATAGAATCTTTAGGGGGAAAACCATTCTGTATTACCCAGTATTTGCATCCCACAGCCACCTCCATAGATTTAAGAGTTCACTGCCAGCTCACCCACCCACCCATCCAAATGAGAGCACAAAGATTCTCCTAGAGTAGAACTCATTCCATATTTGCTTAATGAGTGAATGGAGGCATGTGTGATGTCCAGTGGGCATGATCTGGCTGATCTTGGCTCTCCCATTGCTGGGCTAATAAACCTAGGATTTTCAGTGTCCTAGAGGCTGCCCTTTGAAGAGAATGGGAAACAGAAAAGATGTTGAGCAGAGGGCTGAGCCTATACTCACAAATCTGTAGTACTGGAGTGGGAATGAGAGGAGCTGGGTTTGAATCCTAGTTGGGCAACTCTCTATTCTTGTGATCATAGGCAAGTTGTTTTAGCTCTCTGGCCTCAGTTTTCCCTGTGATAAAATGAGGTAGTCTCATTAGCTGATCCCTGGCATCAGCTGATTCCAACTCTAAGTCCATCATTCTGGTGCCTCCAAGGAGCCCTGGTTTCTCTCTCTAAATCCAGGAATTCTTTTTGTTCCATTTCCCTTCTTCTTTCTTCTCCCCACACCCCACCTTAAAATAAGACCCAAAGAATTAGATGAAGTGCTTTTTGGAAAGTCACAACTCTTCTGCTGAGTTGGGGATGACAGCATGAAAGGGAAAACATCACTGAGATTGTTTAAGAGAAAGCTTTAAACATTTTTATAGCTTCAGGATACAATGTTTTTTCAGCTGAATTGCTAAACTGGGAGAAATCTAGCTTCCCCTACTTGAGAAGCCCAATTTGCTGCAGATTAAGCCTTTAAAGAAAGCATTGTCTGGAATGAGGCTGATTAAACATGCCCATTGTTCTATGGAAACCTCTCCTTTCAATGCTCCACATTTTTAGAACTGGAGCCCTCTAATTAAAATGAGTGTTTTCCTTCTGAGATACACAGCTCTGACACTTCCCTTGACACACCATTCCGGTCCTTAGCTGAGCTTCCTTTGCTGGGGCTGGTACATTCTCGGCTCCTCACCCCTGGGCAAGGGAGCTCTTTACAGTGTCCTTGTTCAAGGTCTATATCATGGATCACACACTTAGAGGAGAAAGAAATTTAGAGGCCATTGAAAGCCATCTCATCTTATGTGGAAACAAAAGACCAGAGAAGGAGGAGACTCATCTAGGTCACTCCTGGCAGGATTTGAACCCAGGTCATCATATGACTCCAGATCGATCAGTCAGATAAACTCTGATCACACTGTGATACTCTACCTCTGTTAATAATGTGTTTTTGTGTATATGTTTGTATCTACATATACATACATATATACATGCATACATATATCCCTCTTCCCTCTAAGCTGAGGGACTTTAAAAGCCACCTGTGGTTCAGTGGTTTGCAGTCTCGTCTGACTCTCCATGACCCCGTTTGGTGTCTTCTTGGCAGAGATACTGGAGTGGTTTGCCATTTCCTTCTCTAGCTCATTTTACAAATGAGGAAACTGAGGCAACCAGGGTTAAGTGACTTGCCTAGGAAATGTCTGAGGTCATATTTGAACTCAGATCTTCCTGTCTCCAAGCCTGGCACTCTATCCACTGTACTACCTAACTACTCTAAAGGACATCTAAGCCTCTCCTATTTTGCAGATCAGGGAACTGGGGCCAGTGGAGATTAAAAGGCTTGTGCTAGGTCATACACATCAGGGGAGGGATTTAAAGCCTAGTCTTCAGGCTCCAGGGCCCATGGTCTTTCCATATCACCACACCGTCTCCTCCCAAGAAGCCCTGCCTGCCATTTAGGCACTTCAGTGGTTAGATCCAAACAAACAGGGATGGTTCAGGGAGTGCCTTCAGGGACTGGGACATGGAAAGACTGGAAGTCCAGCCTTCGGACACTGAGTGCATGTGCCAGAAGAGGGGTGGTGGAGGGAGACGTTCTTACCAAACTTATCATCCTTGGAGACAGCCTGAATCAGAATTGGGATTTTTCAAAGCAAGATCCGCAGATGCTATGTGCATTCCTTTGAAATGGGTTCAGGCCTGTCATTCGGAGGCATGTGGCCTTTTTCCTCCATACCTCTTCATGCTCTGGTTGAACAAATGTTGAAGGAAGCCTTTTACTCATTCTGCTCACCAGCTTCAGAACTTTACTACTTCTCCCAAGAGGACTCAGGATCTAAGGGAGCTGAAGAGAGTGAAGGGATGGAAAAAGGCTTCTTGGTATTAATGCAGATGTTGTCATTGAGTCTGGGGTCTTCTTGGCAGAGATACTGAAGTGGTTTGCTTTTCCCTTCTCCAGCTCATTTTACAGATGGGGAAACTGAGGCAAACAGGATTAAGTGACTTGCCCAGAGTAACACAGCTAGGAAGTATCTGAGGTCAGATTTGAACTCAGGTCTACCTGACTCCAGGCTTGTCACTCTACCTGTGGTACCACCTAGCTTCTCATGAGTGCAGATATTACTCCTTGTAAGGGAGGTATCAGGAAAATTTTGGTCCTTTGCTTACTTTATTCCTGTAGTGAAGTGTCTCTAGCATTGACATTGGAGGCAGGAAGACCACATTCGAATCTTGCTGTTCCTCAAGCACAATATTTCATTTTCCCATCTCTAGGTCTTTGCCCATACTGTCCCAGCTGCCTGGAATGCTTCCACTCCCTCTTCACCTCCTTCCTCTTAAAACTCAGGGTTTCTTTTAAAAGCACAGTTCAAACATTACTTCCTTACATGCAAGCTTTTCTAATACAATAATGAGTGAATAATAACAGCTGTATTATAGTAACAAAAATATTAATGACAACAGCTAATGTGTATATAGTGCCTTAAGTTGTGCAAATCACTTTAACAAATGTTACTATAATTAATCTTCACAACAACCCTGTTAAATAGGTAATTGAGGCTGAGAGAAGGTAAGGTGACTTGCCCAGGGTCACCTCACATAGCAAATAAGTATCCTAAGACAGGAAGCAAATTCAGGTCTTCCTGACTCCAAGTCCAGTGCCTCATCTGCTGTGATACCCACATGTTGTCATGTCCTCTTGAAATTACCTTAAATGAATGCACGAATGAATGAAAAAAATGATTTATTAAAGGCTCTGTGCCAATTTGTATCCTTTAGGAGAATACAGATATTTTTTGAGATCAGACACTGTTTCATTTTTGGTTTTATCTTCCCAGTGATTAGCACGTGGTTTGGTACACAGTAGGAGCCTGATAAATGCTTATTGATTTACTGAGCATGGTGGTACATGCCTGGAATCCCTGCCCTGGGGGCAGGAAGAGGCCAATGGGTGACTTGAAGTCCAGAGTTCTGAGGTATAATAGGGTTGAAGCTGTTCGGGTACACAGTAAAGCTGGTACCTGGTACTAAAGCTGAATTCCTGAGAATTGAGGGGCCATCAGGCTGCCTTGGCCTAGATCAGGAACAGAGTCGGTCAAATATTCTGTGCCAGTCAGTAGAGAATTTGCACAAATAGTAACTATTGCATTTCTAGCCTGGCTGAGAAGACTCAGTCTCAAAAAATAAAGTTTATTGGTTGATTAACTGTGTGACCCTGTGTAAATCATATAGCTTCACAAAATATCAATTTCTTTCATTGCAAAATGGAGATAATATATTGGGTTGCTCTGAGGCTCAAATGAGGTAATAGCTGTAATGTGCTTTGCAACCCTTAAAGTCCTATATAAATGTAGTCTGTTTTTATGACATTGGAACATTGAACACACCCAAGGACCTCAAGGGTGGAAAAACCAAGTAAACACTTCTAGTTTTCAGGGAGCCATGATATCCTGCTCCAGAAGCAGCTGGCATGATAATGGATCCATGGTCCTTCCCACCATGCTCTTAGTCAAACATCTTCTGAATAATGCTAGCAGCATCTTGACTGTAGGAGAGTCCAGAACCAACTGGCCTGTGTGATCACCTGCTTACCTTCCCTGAAAACTCATTAGGAAACCACAGAACAAGACCTACAGTGAAGGAATATAAATTTCCTTCTTTAGTTGGACTTCCTTTGGTGCTATTTGCTGGAAATTCAGTTTTTGCCAAGCAAATCACTCCCTTTGTAAATTAAAGACTTCATACAGTTCAGACAAGCCCCAGGCCCCTCTCAGCTTACTTTTTTTTCTCTCTTAGGCTTCCGATCACACTGTCACTTAACTTTGGAGTATAGGAATTCAAATCCAAGATCCCTGAATTTTTCTGATCTTGTCCAACGAATAGAATCCTTAGCTAATAATAACTCGCATTTTATATAGTGCTTTAAAGTTGACAAACACTTTTCATACATTATTTTATTTGATCCTCACATTAGATGCTATTATCACTCACATTTTAGATGGGGAAAATGAAGATGAGAAAGGTTAAATGATCTCATTCCATTTTAATCCATTCTGTCCTGTTCCATTCAGTTCTATTCTATTCTTTTCCATTCATCCTATCCTGTTCTGTTCTATCCCATCCTATCCCATTCTGTTCTATTCCATCTCACCCCATCTCATCCTACCCATTCCATCCATCCCATAGTTACTTAGCTCTTAAATGTCCAAGAAAGGATAGAACACTCTTCTTTCTGACTCTGAGTTCAGTGCTCTATCCACTGGGACATTTAGCTGCTGGAGGCCACAGGTGAGGAATGAGGAGACAGTAATAGTGAGAACAATATGGCTTGGAGGAGCTTGTCATATAATCACATAATCTCAGAATGCAAAGGGACTGTAAAGCATCAAATCTCCCTCTACAGCATGCCCAATAAGTGACCCTTTAGACTATCCTTCAATAAGCTGACTACTTCACTTCCAGATAGCTCTGATGGTTTAGAAGGTTTTCTCAAGTTAAGCCTGATTTTGCTTCCACAAAAATGCTGCCCTTTCCCCCTTGGTTCTAGTTCTCACCTCTGGGAGCCAAGCAGGACAAGGTTAATCCCTGTTATGCAGGACAGACCTTCAAGTACTTGAAGATAGCTATCATCCTGCCCCACCCCCAACCTGCCTTTCAGCTAACCATCCCTGGTTTCTTCAGTTCCTGTAAATTATGATTTCAAGGCCCTTTACTATCTTGGCTACCTTCCTCTAGACCCTATTGGGTTTCCATGTTTCTTTCTTAAATGTAGAACCTAGAAATGAATACCACACTCAACAAGCATTTAAGGATTTACTATGTGCTATTCTCTATGCTAAAGTATAGAGGTACAAAGACAAAATATGGGTTTACCAGAGTAGAAAATCACCTATCTCGTTTGGGATGCTGTACCTTTCTTAACAGAGCTGAAGAACTTACTAACTTTTTTTTGGTTACTATATTACACTGTTCCATCCCATTCTACTCCATTCTGTTTCATACTCATCCTGCTCCTTCCCTTCCAACACATACTATCCCGTACTGTTTTGTTCCATCCCATTTCATCTTATCTAATTCTGTCTCATGCCATTCTGTCCCATTCCATTCTATTTCATCTTGTTCCATCCTGTTCTATCCCATTTCCTCTTATCCCATCCCATCCAATCCCATCTCTTCCTTTCCCTTCCCATTCCATCCCATCCATGCCCATCTTTTCTTTTCCCATCCCATCGCATCCCATCGCATCCCATCGCATCCCATCCCATCCCATCCCATCCCATTCCATCCCATCCCATTCCATCCCATCCCTTTTGGTTCCATTCCATTCTATTCCTTTCAGTTCCATTCTTTTCCATTCTAATCTGTTTCATTCCATTCCTGTTTGGGTAAATTCCATTGTATTTGACAAACATTTCTTAAGTATTTTCCATTGCAAAGCCTTGTGCTTGAAGCTGGAAATAAAAGAGTGAAAAAGAAACAATCATGACTTTTAAGAAGCTAACTGCCAACTTGAGCTATAAATGGTGTGTGCTCAAATCACCATCATAGAGATAGTATGATAAGGGTGAAAAACAGGCCTCCAAAAAAGTAATCTGAGAAGACTGAAGGAAAGATCACTTTTAGTTGTGGGTATGAGGGAAATCTTTGTGAAAGCGATGGCCCCTGAACTGAGTCTTGAATGAAGAGGACTTCAAAAGGAAAAGATGCAGAGGGAGGGCATCTCAAGCCTGGGGGATTGTCTGGGTGAATGCATACAGGCAAGAAAGCAGGAAAGATGAGGGTGGGTTGATGAGGGATGTTTATTGAACACTTTAGGATTTACAAAGTACTTTATGAAATATGTCATTTTTTTCTTGAAGGCTAGTAAATCACAGATTTAGAGGTCACACAATACATTCCCTTCCTTTTATAGATGAGGAAACTGAGACCCAGTGAGATTAAGTGACTTATCCAAGATCATATGGACAATAAGTATGAGAGTTAGGATCTGAAGTTCACAACTACCTTGTAAAATATGTATTATGATTACCATTTTATAAGAGAAAATAGAGGCTTAGAGATGTTAAGTGGCTAATAAATGTCAGAGGCTATATTTATGTCCAGTCTCTTAATTCTAATTTCACTCACTTTTCTCCACTATACCAAGGTTTCTCTCTTTTTATTTTTCATATTTATTATTTGTTTAGTTTGGCATTTTTTCTTTTTAAATTTTGAGTTCCAAATTTTCTTCTTCCCTTCCATACCCTCTCCCACTCACTGAGAAGACAAGTGATATGATATCAATTATACATGTGAAGTAATGCAAAACATATTTTCACATTAGCCACATTTTTTAAAAAAATAAGAAAAATAAAGCAAGTGGGAAAATTATGCTTCAATTTGTATTCCGAGTTCATTAGTTTTCTCTCTGGAGGTGGATAACATTTTTTCTTCATGAATCCTTTGGAATCATCTTGGATCATTGCATTGATCAGAGTAGACAAGCCTTTCACAGTTGATCATCATTATGACATTGCTGTTACTGTGAACAATGATCTCCTAGTTCTCACTTCACTTTGTATCAGTTCATATTGGTTTTGCCCTGTTTTCCTGAAACCACCACCCTCATCATTTCTTGTAGCACAATAGTATTCCATCACAATCATATTCCATAACTTGGTTATCCATTTCTCATTTGATGGGCATCCCCTCATTTTCTAGTTCTTTGCCACCACACACACAAAAAAAGTTTTTATAAATATTTTTCCATATTTAGGTCCCTTTACTTTTTCTCTGATCTCTTTGGGATGCAGACCTATTAATGCTATTGCTGGGTTAAAGGACATGGTTTTATAGACCTTTGGGTCTAGCTCCAAATTGTTCTCCAGAATGGTTGGACCGTTTCACTATACAACCAACAATTCATTAGTGTGCCTATTTTTCCCTCATTCCCTGCAGCATTTGTCATTTATGATAGATGTGAGATCGTACTTCAGAGTTTTTAATTTGCATTTCTCTAATCAATAGTGATTTTGAACATTTTTTCCATATGATTTCTTCTTTGGAAAATTGTCTGTGACCATTTTTCAACTGGGTAATTATTTATTTTTAAACATTTATAAATTTAACTCAGTTCCATACTCAATATATATTTGAGAAATGAGGTCTTTATCAGAGAAACTTGCTTCAAAAATTTTGTAATTACTTCATTGTCTATGGTACCTTTTAGCAAAAATGTAGTTTCCCTGATTATCCCTTTTAATTAGGTCTACTTTGGCTTTGCCTGAGATCATTGTTACTATCCCTGTTCTTTTTTACTTCAGCTGAAGCGTAATAGACTCTGTTCCAGCCCTTTATTTTAACTTCACGTGTGTCTTTCTGTTTCAAGTGTATCTTTTGTAAACAACATATTGTTGGATTCTGATTTTTAATCCATTCTGTTATCAGCTTGTGTTTTATGGGTAATCTCATTCTATTCACATTCACTTATGATTACTAACTATGTATTCCTCCCCATCCTGTTTTCTTCTATTTATCCTTCTTTCTTTTTATCTTGTACCTCCTCAAAAGTCTTATTTTGCTTCTCAGTGCTGCCTGCCTTAATCCACCATCTCTATAATCATCTCCTTACCCTTCTCTTATCCCTTTCCCCTCCTATATACCTCTATATACATTTCTATACACAAGTGTGTATATATATATATTCTTCTCTCTTTATGTGAGTTTCAAGCATTGCCCACTATCTCCCCATTTCCCCCTCTACTTTAAAAAAGTTCTTTCTTGTGCTCCTCTTCTATGGAAAAAAATTTTCCCCATTTCATCTCCCCTTTCTTCATTCTCCTTGTGGATTCTTATTTCTCACCCCTTAATTTTTTTTTTGAAGATCATTCCAACAGAATTAACTCACATCCATACCATCTGCCTATATAAACTTCTTTTAACTGCCCTAATAATGATAAAATTCTTAGGAATCATATGTATCATCTTCCTATATAGCAGCAGTTCTCAACCTGTGGGTCACGACCCCTTTGGGGATCGAAGGGGTTGTCTAAGACCATCAGAAAGCACATATTTCCGATGGTCTTAGGAACCAAGACACCACTCCTCCATCCGTCTCCAGGTGGGTCCGCCCACATGCAGATACACCCACATATGAGTATTAAAGGGTCGCGGCATTAGGAAGGTTGAGAACCACTGCTATATAGGAATATAAACAGTTTAACTTCATTGAGTCTCTTGTGATTTCTCTTTAATGTTAACCTTTTTATACTAATCTTGGGCCTTGTGGTTGAATATCAAATTTTCTGTTCAGCTCTGATCTTTTCAACAGGAATTCTTGAAAGTTCTTAATTTCATTAAAAATCTATCCTCTTCCTCTCCCCTCCCCATCAATTATATTTGGTTTTTCTGGGTAGGTAATTTTTGGTTGGAATCCTAGCCCTTTCATTTTCCAGAGTATCATGTTCCAAGCCGTCTGCTACTTTAACATAGAAACTGCTAAATCTTGTGTGATCCTAATTGTGGCTATACCTTATTTGAATTTTTTTTTCTGACTGCTTGAAGAATTTCCTCTTTGATCTTGAAGCTCTGGAATTTGGCCATAATATTCCTGGGAGTTTTCATTTTGGGATCTCTTTCAGGAGATAATCAGTGAATTCTTTGAATTTCTATTTTACCCTCTGGATCTAATATATTAAAGCAGTTTTCCCTGATAATGTTTTTGAAATATGCCTAGGCTCTTTTTTTGATCATGGCTTTTAGTTAGTCCAAAATATCTTAAATTATCTCTCTTCAATCTATTTTCCAGGTCGGTTGTTTTCCTGATGAGATATTTCACATTTTCTTCTATTTTTTCATTCTTTTGACTTTCTTTTATTGTTTCTTTATGTCTTATGGAGTCATTAGCTTCCACTTGCCCAATTCTAACTTTCAAGGAATTATTTTCTTCAATGAGATTTTGTACCTCTTTTTCCATTGGTTATTTTTTTAAAGGAGTTGTTTTCTTAAGTGAATTTTTGTACCTTCTTTTCCATTTGGCCTATTCTGCATTTTAAGATGTTATTTTCTTCAATATTTTTTGTGCCTCTTTTACCAAGCTGTTAATTTCCTTTTCATAGTTTTCTCACATTACTTTCATTTCTTCCCCATTTTTCCTCTACCACTCATCTCTTTCTATAGTACTTCTAGGAATTTTTCTTGGGCTTGGTTCCAATGAGCATTTTACTTTGAGGCTCTGTTCAAAGCTGTTTCTATATTGTTGTCTTCTTCTAAGTTGATATCTTCCTCTTTCCTGCCACCATAAAAGTTTTTTATGCTGAAATTATTTTTTGCTGTTTGCTCATTTTCTAGCTTATTTCTTGATTTTGAACTTTATTTTAAAATTTGACTTTGCTCACCTGAGGCTGGGAAGTCCCTGTCCCAACTTCAAGGTTTGTTTTGTGTGTGTGTGTGTGTGTGTGTGTGTGTGTGTGTGTGTGTTGCTGTTTTCAGAGTTAGGTCTAGGGGTCTGTAAGTTTTTGGTGCTTTCAAGGTGGTGTGATGTTGGGAGAGCTGTGGTCACTGCTCTCCTGTTCTACACTCTGGATTTTACCCGGGAAGGACTCCTGGTTCCCTGAAGCCACAAATGCTAGCACTCTTCTTTGCATTGGAACTGTGACCAGGGCCTTTGCTCCTTAGCTACACCCCAGTGCTCCTCTCCTCTCTGTACCACAACCCAGTTCTGCCATCAGCAATAGAATTGCCAATCAGTACCACCTGTCCCCACTGCCAGCAAAGGGTCTCCTATAATCTCTTTCTAACCAGTTGTTTGACATCCTTACTGTCTCTGGATTGAGAGCTCCCAAAGCTGTTGCTACTGCTGCTGTGGCTGCTGTTGCTGTTACTATGTGTGTGGGCTCTGAATTGGCCTCTACTTCAAGTGTCACAAATTTTACTTGCTGCTTCTTAAGCTTTCTTAGCCTGGAAAAATGTCTCATCCTGATTTTTCTGCTGGCTCTGCCACTATAAATTGAATTCAGGCATTATTTTAAAGTTGTCTGAAGAGGAATGTTGAGAGAGTTTAGCTGGGTTGCCTCTAATCTACCATCTTGGCTCAGCCCCCCACAGTGCCCCGATGTGTGTATTTGAGAGAGTACACCCCAGGTTTATGTGAAAAATGTTTTGTACCTATTAATCATACTATGCCACCTTAGTAAATCCCTTTGATAAAATGCAGTTGTCACAACTGGCATGACTGTTAGTAGAAAATGCATTGGAGGGGACTTGTGAGCTATAAGATTAGAAATGGATACCCACAGAGTATCCCCTAGAACCTGTCAGAGCTGTAGCCATACTCCATGAGAGCCAGTGCAAGTTGGGGAGAACATCTCAGAGAGTATGCTATACTCAGATGTGATAATTTATATGAATCCCTATTGGGTTTCAAAGCATTGTAAAGGTATAATTAAATTTATCCATTTTCCCCAGACCTATGATTTCATCCATTTTGACAACAGACATTGAAGAAACTCTCTCTACCCTCTATCAATGCAATTCAGCAATTTATAATCTTAGGGAGCTGCCTGGCCATGCTGAGGAGTTAAGGGCCTCATTCAGTGTTATATAGCTAATATGTGCTAGAGTAGAAACTTGAACTCAGATGCCCCTGAAACTGAGGGTGGGTTTCTGTTTACCTTCCTAGAATAATAGAAGCATATAATTAGAGATAAATGGGGACTCAGACACCATCTAGTTCTTCATTTTACAAATGAGGAAACTGAGTCCCAGAAGGCTTGTCCAGGGTAACACAGATAGAGGTAGCAGAATCATATTCTCTGATGGCAAAGCCAATGCTCTTTCCACTCAGGTAGGCTGCCTTTATTTCTTCCTCCTTTTATCTCTTTTTCTTTCTTGTGATACCTCTCTTCTTTTTCTCCTTTTTTCATCCTTCTCACAGTGTTGCAGAAGTTATAGGGCCCTGAACTTGGAGTAAGGAAGAGCTCATTTCAATTCTCTCCTCTGACACTTAGCTATGTGCCTCTATGCCTCACGTAACTCCTTAGGGCTTACCTGCTTAATGTCAAGTCAAGATCTAAGTTGGCGGAAGGAGTTCTCACACTGAGATTTCCATTCCCTGATCACTCTCCAGATTCTTACTTTTTATGTTGACCTAGTGGAGTCAACATTAGGCTAGAAGGGCACAGAATATACTCAATCATCAGACTTTACAGCTTTGGAAAGAAACAGGGAATAGGGTGGGCAAACAGCCTAAACTAGTGAAAAACTGAAATTATAAGAATTAAGTACATTTTGTCTTCATTAACATGAACTAAATGCTGAACAAGCTATTTTCAAGTGAAGGTCTTGACACACATCTGTTTTAATGAATAAATACGAGTCATTTGTAACCAGCCTGTTAATTGTTCAGAAATTGTGGCTTCAACAGAGATTATCCTAAGTACACTAAACTCCCTTCCTTCCCCCCTGCCCTCCATCTTTGATATACTCCTAACTTCCTTGGAATGGTGTTCCTCAGGATCATGGATTCAACATTTTGGAGGCTGAAAAAGACATCTTGATATGGGATCTTAAAATGTTTGAGATGGGAGGGCACTTAGAAATCGTCTCATCCAAATCCTTTCCCTTACAGGGGAAGAAATCTGCTTAAGAAAGGGCAGAACCTTGTCCAGGGTCACACAGCTAGTAAGCAGAACAGAAATTCACTAGTAGGACCCAGACTCTTGGCTACCAATCCATGGTTCTTTTCACTGATGACAAACCACATTTTATATTAGTGCCATTTGCAAATTACCAGAAGCTGAACTTCATAGGCTCATAGATTTTAAAATGTACAAGACCCCAGAAATCATCTTGTGTGCCTCCCCAGTTAATGGAAAGAACAATAGTCTGGATGCCACAAGTTCTGGATTCCAGACCCAAATCTCACAGTAATCCTTGGTGTCTATGGGCAAGTCATCCTCTTCTCTGGGATTCATTGGATCACAGATCTAGAGCCAGAAGGGTGGGCCCACTGAATCTGTCTAGTTCAACCTCTTCCTCTTACAGATAAAGAAACTGAGACCCAGAAAGATTGAGATTTGTCTAAGGTCACATCAGTGGGAGAGTTTGAACTGAACATTACAGTTTGCTGAAGTTTGGTTGTATACTGGCCAACAGGCCACCCTGTAAGATGTAAGACATTGGGATTTTGCCTCTCTGAAATATAATGATAGCTTTCAACAGATGGGATTTTAAAGAGGATGGCAAAAACAATTGACATATAGTACATCATTTGAACCTCATAATAATCCTATGAGAGATCCAGTATTATTATCTCAATTTTACAGATGAGAACACCAAGAATCAGTGACGTGCCCAGGAACACACAGCTAGCATATATCAAAATTTGAACCCAAATCTTTCCATTTCAAAGAATAGCTTACTTTCCATTCTACCTCTCTGTGCTATGGGCAGTGTTTTGGGAAGTCTTGCCCTAGCCGCTGGAATGGCAAAAGGTTCCATAATCCTCAACCTGGGTCCTTCTCCAGAAATTTAGGTAGTAGTAACATATGGTGCCAGGAATTGCTTGCCAATTAGAGTTGGGAGGAATTTCATGAATGGGTTGAGTACTTCAGCAGTTTTAACAGGAAAGAATTGAATGCTATTTTATGTGACAAGTCACAAAGCACACTAATCCTAGGTAGAAAGTGCCCACTAGGTTAGGATTGCAAATGCTCTGCAAGAAATCTGAGACTTGTTTGAAATGATAAGTTCCTTCCTTCCTTCCTTCCTTCCTTCCTTCCTTCCTTCCTTCCTTCCTTCCTTCCTTC
>JAQQSV010006738.1:0-14199 GCA_028646515.1 Pseudochirops corinnae
TGACTTTAGTGGGAAGTATCTGTGTGCGTTTTTGAAGTTCTAGGTTGGTCCAGAGTCCTATTCCATGGGTATTTGGGGGTGGCTATGTGAGAGCTGCGATATATTGCTGCTGCTACGCCGCCATCTTGGCTCCGCCCCCCTTGATTGCTCTTTAAAAAGCAAGACATAGAGTCACTTTATGAAATCAGTCAAGAATTGAAGACAACTGAGAAGATGAGCAGTGTAAGTGAAGAGAGACACCTATGAAAAAAGAGCCCCATCCTGGAAAGGGAATTATTCTGTTCTGTTTGGCCATGGTATTCTGTAGTGAAGACACCCATGTCATAGGAAATGTTGGGTCTGGGAGGGAGAAGGCCCAGGGAGCCCACCAGAGTGGCACACCCAGAGGAGATACTGAATCCAGGCAGAGTAGCATGAGGAGATCACATAGAGAGAAAGAACATCAGAGATAGGACATCTGCTGTGCCAAAGGTGTAAGTTACCTGGGCCACATGTGTACCTACTCCTGTACTCTATGTTTGTGCCTACTACTTCCATTGATCATGTGTGTATTTGTGAGAAAGTGCACCCCAGATTTATGGGAAAAAAAGTTTTGTAGCTATTACTTTTATAATGCAACCTCAGTGTCTTTGTTTTGAACTAATTGTGCCAATTGGCTGTTAAATGTAAGCTCACTGGTGGGGGCTTATGCATTATACGTGTAGGAATAGGGACCCAGAGAGGATCTGAAACCTGGGGCTGTCCTTACCTAAGGGATTCAACCTATGAGTACAAATTGTGGGCTGAAGTATCTTGGAAAAGCACTACACATTGCAGCCAAATGCCCATGCTCCTCTTTTAATATCTGGAAATTTCAAGGGCTCTCTCTGAGAAATGATGCACAGATTAGTAGAATAATTTCTTTTTTAAAAAATATTTTAATTTACATGTAAAAATTTTTAACATTCGTTTTTTTTTAAATTTGAGTTCAAAATTTTCTCCCTCTGTCCTCTACCCCCCTCACTGAGAAGGCAAGCAGTTTGTATAGGTTACACATGTGCAGTCATGCAAAAAGTATTTCCACATCAGTCATGTTGTAAAAGAAAACACGGACCAAAAAGAAAAATAAACAAAGCTAAAAAAGCCCACCCTGTGCTTCCATCTGCATTCAGACTCCAGCAGGTCTTTCTTTGGAGGGGCAGAGCATTTTTCATCATGAGTCTTTGGCAGAACAATTTCTGTCCATTCTCCCTGGACTTAATTTCCCTATCTGTAAAGTGAGGGGTTGGATTAAATGGCTTACATTCTTCTACAGTAAGTTGGAACTGGCCAGCAAAAGCCCCCTTCCAAGCCAAATGCTAAAGTCAGGCACTGCCTGGGGGGTTGGGCAGAGCCTAGGCATTGAAGGACTTCGGTACCCTCCACCAGTCAGCCTCACAGTAGCTACTCTGCTATCTAGGTGGTCACTGAACAGGCATGGATAGCCAGCTCTAGCAGAGCGCCACCTGGTGGCCAATTTGGACACCATCCTCAGCAATCAAACTTCCTTGTCTGGATTATTAACCCTGGGTCTGCATTCTCTCTGGCTGTGGATAAGCACTGAACAAAAAAGGGGTGAAAGGGTCATGCATATAAGGGCAAAGAAGCCCAATCTAACAAGCCAAGAGAAGAGCTTTCACTGGGTGACATTTTTTTCTCTGCACAGTTGACTGATAAAAAGCAGATGCTTGACATTTCTTAAAGGGGCAATACTGTCACGGAGTAAGATTCACACACCTGGGCTCAACTCTAGAGTCAGAAATGACCTGGATGTTCCCATGATCTATTAATAAGCTGAACTGGTGACAATAAGCTAGTCATACCACAGCATGTCACAGAGGCCATTTCCCTAGAGACAGACAGACACAGGGAGACAAAGAGAGAACTAGAGAGACACAGCCAGGGGATGTAGATAAAAAGACAGAGACGAAGACATGAGATAGAGATGGGGAGAGAAAGAAGTGGGACACAGGAAAAGAGAGAGATAAGAGAGAGGGTGAGGAAGAGAAAGGCACGAAGACTTAGAGAAAGAAGAAGAGAAGGAAAAGAGAGGAGAGAAGGAAATAGAGAGAAGAGAAAGAGAAAGGGAACAGAGAGAAAGAAGGGGAGAGGGAGAGAAGAGAGAGAGACATGCGGAGTAGAGAGGAAGGGAGGGAGGGAGGGAGACTCTCCATCGCCAGTTTAATGACAGATCTCCTACTCAAACAATTGCCTCAACAATCTGGGCCTTCTGCCTCTTGGAAACTCACCCAAGGCAAGGTAAGGCAGGACAACTAATTAAAAGCACCACAAACAAACCATCTCAGAAGCTCGGATCCTGTACAGACAGCTCAGACTATCTCCTAAGAAAGCTATGGATGTTTATTTAAAGAGTGAATAAAATGTTTAAAATTCATTTTTTCAAGCCTAATTAGATTGGCCTTGTCCTCTCTGAAGATCAAGGTAGAAAAAAATCTTAAGGGACACGTGCAAGGGATATAATGTTTGTATTAAGAATATTCATGGTTGTTTTCCTCCCACAGACTGTGAACATTCAAGTTCAGTTTGTAATTCAGCGTATACTATCATTTTGAGGCTGTTCATTACCTATAAATCCAATTATCTTTGGGCAAATAAAAAATCACACATCAAGTTTTGGTCTGAGGTGTCAAAATGATAAGGGGGCAGGGGGCTTGGTGGGCCTACATGCAGGAAGGTTGTGCTGGTGAGGAGAGTAGGAATACTCCCCCTCCCCCCTCTTTTAGGTAGTGAGGTAGGTTATTATGGACAGAATGGTGCACTGGGAGTCCTGTGATTTCACTGGGAGAGAGAATTCTCAAGAGAGCAAAGACCGTCTGTCAATGTAAGTCAGCCCCTTCTCTGCCACTTAGAGCCTTAGTTGTCTAGGGCACTCAGAGGTTAAATGACTTTCCCACTGTCACACAGTATGCATCATAGATAGCACTTGATCCCACTTCCTTCTGGCTTCAAGGCCAGCTCTCTACCTGCTACACCACAGGCCTTTCAGCGGCTACTGACAGATATGGGAAAAAGGTATCAGTCAAATATGTTTTAGAAGCATGGAAGAAAACAAAGAGCCATGTTCCCCCTACTTTGTTATATTTCACATATTTCTGTTCAAAACATTCCTTCTTTAACAAACCAACACTTGTGTTTCCTATAAAATCCTCCTTCTTGTTCTTTACATAGTGAGATGTTTGTGTTTCTTGGTGATTGTTAATATTAAAAATTCATTTTTTAAAATCAAAGACCTCTAGCAAAAAGGAACCTATCACCTCTGGAGAGAGACAGAGAGACAGAGACAGAAACAGAGACAGAGAGAGACAGAGAAAGAAAGAGACAGAGAGAGAGAGACAGAGAGACAGAGAGACAGAGAAAGAGAGAAGAGAGAGAGACAGAGAGACAGAGAGACAGAGAGAGACAGAGACACAGAGACAGAGAGAGACACAGAGAGAGACAGAGACAGAGAGAGAGACAGAGACACAGAGAGAGAGAGACAGAGAGAGAGACAGAGAGAGACAGAGACACAGAGACAGGGACAGAGAGAGACAGACAGAAACAGAAACAGAGAGAGACAGACAGAGACAGAGACACAGAGAGAGAGAGAGAGAGAGAGAGGGAGAGTGAGCCCAGCCCACCTCTGGGGAGCTGCTGCCTCATCACACCAAGATATGCCTGTGTAACTACACCAGCTGCTACAATCCTCACCGCCTCTTATAACAAACTTACAACAACCCTCTGAGGTGGACACTATGGGCATCATTATTCCCATTATTCACATGGAATCTTTGGGCACCCATGTGGGACAATATGGGTCTAAAGCACTATTGAAATGTCAGCTGTTGTTGTTATTGTTATTATTACTCATTTTTATTACTTATCATCATCACTCACTGTTACTATTGTTACTCATTAATATTATTATTACTCACTATCACTACTATCACTTACCATTATTTACTGTTGTTACTTATTATCACTTACTGTTACTATTACTGCTTATTATTACTTACTGTTATTTGCTATTATTTACTATTGTTAAACTTATTATTACTTATCATCATTACTGTCATTACTTTTTTTTTGCTTTTTAGAGGGGCAGTTGGGGTTAAGTGACTTGCCCAAGGTCACATGGCTAATTGTGTGTTAAGTGTCTGAGGTCAGATTTGAACTCAAGTCATCCTCACTCCAGGGCTGGTGCTCTATTCACTGTACCACCTAGCCACCCCACTATCGTTACTTATAATTATTACTTACTGTTACTATTGTTATTTATTATTATTACTTTCTTCTATTATTTATTATTACTGTTACTATTATTACTTATTAATATTACTTTTGATTACTTATTATTATTACTGTTACTTAATATTATTTACCATTGTTACTTATTATTACTTACCATAATTACTTATCATCATCCTATTATTATTCTTTTGCTCCTTGTTATCCTCTTTGGTCCTCTGAAGAGTTCTGAGGTCACAGGGAGTCCTTAGTTTGATTCTCCTTTTCCTTTTCTATTCAGGGAAGTGAAAATGAGACACCATCCCAAGTTACAGAGTCACAAAGGATATTCGCAGATTCCTATATCCATCCCTTTTCATCCCTACTTTTCTTTTCTATGACCACCAACTTTGTGTTTACACTCAGCCAGTTCTAAAGAATCCCAAAATACATCTATCAGAAACAAGTGACTAGCTATTCAAGCAAGGCAGAAAGGGCTTTTCTTCCAAATAAAAAATTTTCCTGAAGAAAAGCATCTCAAGGATGGAGCAGGAACTCTAGAATGTGAATGAACGAAATCAAGGCGCTTCTTCCAATGGTCAGAAAAACATAATAAAATGAACTTTGGGGCAAAGTCAGCAGCTGTTGCCAATGACCCTGAGGAGGGCACCAGCCTGTTTCTCCTTCTAAGAATGTTTGTGGCCAGCTTATAAACAACGAGCTAGCCCAGGCTCCTGGACCATTATTCCTACACTGGGTCTTAGACTGTTGTGGCTTTCTACATGATTGTATCTGTGTCCTTCTATGTCATGTGTGTCCCCTGAAGAGTACTCTAGCAGGGGCTGTACTGAATGCACATTGCTAGAGGTATTAAGGCACAGCATAGCCTAGGTTGTAATAATGTTCTGTCACAAGGTGAGAAACAGTTCTTTCTCTGATAACATCTAAGCTGGTCTGTTCTTGGGGGATTCTGGCAATCACATATTGAGGGACCCTAAGAGCACCATATGGGGGGCAGCTAGATGACACAGCAGATAGAGTGCCGGGTCTAAAGTCAGGAAGATTCATCTTCCTAAGTTCAAATCTGACCTCAGACACTTAACCCTGTTGGCCTCAGTTTCCTCATCTGTAAAATGAGCTAGAGAAGGAAATGACAAACCACTCCAGTTTCTCTGCCAAGAAAATCCCAAATGGGGTTATGAAGAGTCAGACATGATGAAAACAACTGAACAACAGCACCATGTATGCCCAAAGGGGTTCCCATGAGTCCCAGAAAACATCATCAAGGCAACAACATAGAGACCATATTTCGCTCATCTTGTCTCCATATGAGCCTTTGATAGGGATGGGCTTGGCTAAGAGCAAGCAGAACCATAACCTTTCCAGAATTCAAAGTGATTTCAAAGGGCAGCTAGGGGACAAAACGGATAAAGCACCAGCCCTGGAATCAGGAGGAACTTCGTTCAAATCCAAGTCACTTAACCTTGATTACCTCCAAAAAAAAGTGACTTCAGTGATTATCCAATCCAATCTTTACCCAATAGGGAATCCCCATTACAATATGGCTGACAAATGGTCATGTAGGGTTTGCCTACATGGAAGACCTCCAGTGGAGTGAAAGCCACTACCTTTGAACACAATCCATTCCACTTTGGGACAATCTAGTTGGTAGGAAGATTTTTCTTCTCAATTTGCCTCATTGCACCTTCTGTCCATTGTTGCTAATTCTGCCCTCTGTAGCCAAGCAGAATAAATTAATCCCTTTTCCACATGACAGCCTTTCAAGTGCTTGTTCCCTTTGAGTGTTCTCTAGGCTAAACATCTCCAGTTCCATTAACTGCTTCTCATTTGGCATGAATGCCGTGCCCTTTGCTGTCCTGACTGCCCCTCTCTCAAAGCTCTTCAGCTTATCACTTCCTTTCTAAAAATGTGATACCTACAACTAAACATCACCCTCCAGATGCGGGCTAGCCAGGGCAGAGCACAGTGAAGCCACACAGTCTTCCTACTTCTGAAAGATATACCTCTCTTTTTTCCCCCTCAATAACATTTTTATTTTTTTTTAATAACTATACTTCATTTTACAATTTAAAAAATCTGACTTCTCAGTTCTCTTCATTGCTCCAGCACTTCCCCCATCCATTGAGAAGGTAAGCAAGATATCAATTATCTATGTGATGTCATGTAAGCATATTTCCATTTTAGCCATGTTGCAAAAAAAGCAAGAAAAATAAAGTTCCACGTGTAGAAGAACAGAAGGAAGGCCAAGGAATCACAGAAAAGCAGGACAGCTTTGAAAATTGCATGTTGTACCATTATATACTTTAAAAGAAAGTAAAGCTATACATCATAGAGACACAGATTCAACCCTCTCATTCTACCCTATTGTGGAAGTGCTCATTTTAGTTGAGGTTTATTAAGTTCAGATTTTTTTCTTTTTCTTTTTTTCTTTTGTTTGCTTTTGTGGAGGGGGATGGCAGGGCAATTGGGGATAAGTGACTTGCCCAAGGTCACACACTAGTAAGTGTTAGGTGTCTGAGGCTAGATTTGAACTCAGGTCCTCCTAACTCCAGGACTGGTGCTCTATTCACTGCGCCACCTAGCTGCCCAAGTTCACAGTTTTTTTTAAAAATATGGTATACAGATCCCTAAGAACTGATCTAGTCCAGTCTCCCTCATTTCATAAACAATTAAACCAAATCCCTGAGACAGAGATGACAAGTCCAAAGTCATACAAATAGGAAGTGGCAAAAATTAGTATTTGAATCCAGGACCTCTAAGTTTCCATTCTCTCCTGCTTCCAAAGCATGAGAACCAGACCGGGTCCAGGGGCATCCAAGCAAGGCAATCTTCTTTGCTAAGCAGATTTATTTTTCCAACTTATCTCTACATTCAAGAGCTTTCTGTATCAGCTGTGGAGGTGGATCATCCAGGAAATGACTTGAATGGAAATGATTCAGCCTCGCCACACATGTCACTGCTGGGTTTTGTTTTGTTCATAAAACAAATTTCTTTTATCCCTGCCACTTCTAATTGAAAAACAAAGGTAGCAGAAGTACCTTGGCCCCACATGGCTCTGTGATCTTGAGTGCATTGAGTACAAGTGAGATCATTGTTGCCGAAACTCCCTTTACCAAAGCAAATCACAACTTCTTTAGGCCTTAATAGATGGTGCTGAAGGTTATTTTGGTCAAGAAATTCATCTCTCTGCAACTAGACTGGGGATAGGGTCCTCCAAATTTATTTGGTTCTTAGGCAAGAGAAATACTATCAATGCCCAAGGCCATATTCAAAGCAGCTCTAGTTGGGCTTGGCAAAACTTGTGCCCTGACAACTGACATAGCATATATCCAGTGGTGGAGCTGTCAGTCCAATAAGCACCTATCAACGTGCCTTTGATGTGTTATACATGCTTATGTAGGGCTAGGAGGGAGTAATTGAATCAATCACCCAACCCCAACTAATATAACTAACAAGATACTATAACCATGATCTCTTATCAAGTAAGAACATATCTATTGAATTAATCAATAAATCAAAGGTAAGAACACCTCTACTCAGTCACTCGACAAATCAAAGGAATTAGACAAGTCTAAAATAGTCTTCAATCAATTTAGAAAGAGTGGGAGCCAAAATGAACTGATGCTTTATAGAAAGTATACTGAGACTGGTTGAAGAGATTCAGTCACACCTTGTGGGGTTTGTATGAAATAGCAAGCTAGTTCAGAACTCAAGTGACTAGGTTAAAGAAAAGAGGCGATCATTTGCAAGGAAGAAGGACAAGAACCCCTCATTCCTCCCTTCTACACTTAACCAGAAGATGACTTTGAGAACTTAGAGTCTTGGAAGACTTGGAACTTCTTATCAGTGTCCTAGATGTGTCCTTGAAATAACTAACAACAGTGTGTTGGAAACTGAGGGGCACATTGAAGAAAACTAGTCATATTGAGGAAAGGCAGCTCCAAGACTACAAAGATCCCAGCAGAAAGTTAGACCATGCTTAAGAGAAACTTCAGGAGGACAAAAGGAGAAAAGACTTCTCATAAGCCAGAGCTATGAGTTTACCCCTCTGCCATATGACCTCTCTAAGCTTGAGTCTACTTTACCCTGGATTCCATATATATTTATGGGATACTGTGCCCCTGACTTTTGGGAGCAAGTTTGTTCCAACTTTTCTTACTATAGGACAAAAGTAAATACCCTTAACTAAGAGCCAATTAATCTGAGACATCACTGTATGCTCATCAGATTGGCAAAGATGACAAAAAAAAGGAAAAATGATAAATGTTGGAGGGGCTGTGGGAAGACAGGCACATTAATGCCCTGCTGGTGGAACTCCGAATTTATCCATCCATTCTGAAAAGCAATTTGGAACTTTGCCCAAGTCACTAAGATGTGCATATGCTTTGATCCAGGGATATCACTGTTAGACCAATAACACAAAGGAATCAAAGACAGAAGAAAAGGATCCATGCATACCATAATATCTGAAGCAGGAATTTTTGCTTTGGCAAAGAACTGGAAATTAAGAGAGCACATATCCATTGAGGACTGGCTTAACAAAACATAGTGCATGAATGCAGTGAATTGCTACTGGTCTATAAGAAATACCAAAAGGGGCAGTTTCAGAGAAACCCAGGAGGATTTATATAAACTGATGCAGAGTGAAGTAAGCAAAACCAGAATAATCTATACAATAACAACATTTTGAAGACAAACAACTCTGAAACACTTGGGAATTCTGATCAATGCAAGGAACATCCAGGATGAAACATCCTGATAGAGAAGCATTAAACTCAAAGTATAAAATGAAACACGTATATTGAACAGGACCAAAGTGGACATTTTTTTCTGATGACTATGCACATTTGTTACAATGGTTTAGTTTTTCTTAGTGTTATCTAGGGTAAGGACCAAGATTTCATTGGTATAGAGAACTCCATCTAAGTCAGTAATTCCTCTGCTGCTTGGAGTCCTAGAGAGTTGACTAGGACAGAGAAATGAAGAGACTTGTCCATGGTCTCATGGCCAGTTATATGTCAGAAGAGGAACTTAAGCCCAAGTTTTCCTGGTTCTGAGACAAGATCTCTATCAACTACGACACTGCCTGATTTAAGGCTACACTAATACATCTACAGCTTCAAGAATGAGGGAAGAGATAGTCCATTGGCATTTTGACTTGGTAAGACTATATCTGGAATATTGTGTTTAGTTCTGGGTGCTATATTTTAGGAAGGACATTGGCAAATTTTGGTGCATCCTCAGGATGCTGACCAAGAACAGTAAGGAAAACCTTGCTAAGTTAAAAGACTGGTGGGGTGTTTACCCTGGAAGGAAGGGGAGGGGACATAATTGAGAGCTTTCTCAAAGTATTAGAAAGGTTGTTAAATAAAAGAGGGATTCGTTTTGTTCCACTTGACACCATAGAGTAAAATTAGAAGCACCAAGGACAAGTTAGAGAAGGATGTAGTAACACCATAGTATAATAATAGCCAGGATTTATATAGTACTTTAAAGTTTACAAGACAATGTACATATGTTAGCTCGTTTAATAAGAAAGGACTGCTTGTGAATGAATGAATGATGAATGAGTAAATGAACAAAAGAATGAATGAAAGCATTGCCAGGGACTGTGCTAAGCACTGAAGATAACAACTACAAACAAGCAAGACAGAACTTGCCTTTTAGAAACTGAAATTCCAGTGAGGAAAGACAATATATAAAGGGGTGCCACAAGGGAGAGCTAACACTCCCCCGGTACTGGCTAGATTTAGCAATTGCTAGATAGGGACAGTGCAGCCCAATTCCACCCAAGAAGAGGCAAAAGCTCACCTATCAGAGCCCAGAATCCTAGGGTACAGAGTCTGGTGTAAAGTAGGTGAAGAAGATGACCAGAGCAAAGGCAGCATGGTTTGGAAATAGCCAGGAAGTAAAATGCTGATCAATTAGAGTTGTCCAAAAGTAAAATAGGCTGCCTTAACAAGTAAAGAATTCCTCAAGCATTGGGGGCATTCAAGCCAGTGAGGGCAGTCAGATGGCACAGTAGATAGAGCACTGGGTTTGAAATCATGAAGACTCATCTTTCTAAGTTCAAATCTGGTCTCAGACACTAACTAGCTATGTGACTCTAAGCAAATCATTTAACCCTATTTGCCTCAGTTTGAGCTGGAGAAGGAAATGGCAAACTGCTCCAGTATCTCTGCCAAGAAAACTCCAAATGGGATCATGAAGAGTAGGACACTACTGAAACAATTGAGCAACAATAACAAAATAGATGCCTTAGCAAGTAATGAGCTCCTCAAGCACTGAAAGTGTTCAAGTAATAGCCAGATGACTACTTGATGGGTGTACTACAGAGCAGATTGCTATTCAGGAAAAGGTCAGAGTAGATGACCACTGAGGTTCCTTTCAAATACATCTTTTTTCTTCCTTGTAGAGTAGTGCTCTTAACCTTTTTGTGTTTCATGGCAATTGGGGGGATCCTATGGACCCCTTCTCAGAATAGTTTTAAAATGTATAAAATACATAAGAAACTAATTATATTGAAATGAATTTATAAAAATATTTTTAAAAACATATCCACACATAGTTAAGAATCCCTTTGTAGAATATGAACTCTATGATGGCAGGGACTGCCATTTTTGTCTTTGTAATCCTAATACCTAATACACAGTAGGCATTTAATAAATGCTTTCTGGATGAATGAATGAATGGATGTGCTTATAAACCAAAGGTAGGAGGAAGCCTGCCAATTTCTTCTTTTAGAGATGAAATTATTAATCATTCAGGATGAAGTGTTAATTACACTTTAGCAGTGATGCCCATCATCTTAAATTATTCTCAAATGTAAATTTCTCTAAGCCTTTTCTCAAGAAATCTTGTGCAATGTGTCTCGAAGTTTTTCATTCCTGTTACACCTGTGGTTTTTAGTTTTCACCTGAAGTATCTAATTAGAAGGTGACACAGCCCTGGATGACATTTTTCACTCTGTGACTATTCTTTTCATTTCATCAATTTCAGAAATTGACAGCTGGATAGGGCCGAAAATGGCCCAGTACCTGCTTATTAATTTCCTTAAGATGCTTGCTCACTTCTCTCCCGTGAAATTAAGGGAGGTGAATACAGGCTTCTCTCTAATCCACTAGGAACGACAGCAGTGTAAGAGGGATGCTTGATGACATTTTAATATTATCTTATTTTCTTGAAATGTCTGCTGCACAGGCAGCCAAGAAAATCTCACCCTAATGGCCTTTGGGGGAAAGCCAGGAGAGGGAGCATGTGATGATTCAAGCAGAAATAACCTTCTCCTTGGTTGAATAAATAGTGAATGAAAAATAGCTTCATGTGTCAAATGAATGTTTAGATTAGAGAATGCATAAGCCACGCTGATGTGTTAAGCTAGGAAAGGCAACACAGCACAATGAATGACAGGAAGATTTGGAAGCAGAAAATCTGGGTGGGAATCTCATCTGTTATTTATTATCTGAGTGACCATGGGTGAGTCTCAATCCCCCAAAGCCCTTAATTTTTTTATCTTAAGAAAAGAAGGGATTGATTTGAAATTAGAGGGCCAAGGTTCAAATCCCAGCTCTGTCAATTACCAGTCTTGGGTAAGTTTCATCATTCTCCAGGATTTTCCTGTCAAAGTAATACTGGAATTATTTCTCAATTTTAAAGACTGACCTATCTGGTCATTAGAGATTTTCTTTAAATTTTTTTTTTGTTTCTTAAAAAAAAACTAGTGGTAGGGCTTGGCAGCATATGCCTGTGGCCCCTACTACCTCGAAGGCTGTCTGATGGATTGCTAGACCTAAGGAGTTCTGAGCTGCAGTGGGATGAGTTGATAAGGTATCTGTACCAAGTCCAGGAACAATACGGTGAGCCCCTGGGAACAAGGGGCCACCAGGTTTCTTTAAGAAGGATGAGCCAGTCCAGGAAAGACATAGAATAAATCAAAGCTCCCATGCTGTTTAGCAATGGGATAGGGCCATGAGCAGCTGCTGCACTTCCAGTCTGGACAAGATAGTTAGACCCAGTTTCAAAAAATAAATAAAGTAGTAGCATAGCCAAGGACCAAAAGTGTTTGCTATTCCACTGCTTACTAATGGTCTCTATGATTTTTTAAAACACCAGCTGTGAATGAAACCTCAATATATACCACTGGTGGTACTGCTGTGTCCTTTCCTAACTTCTTTCAGGTTGGGGGTCTAAATTTTAATGAAGAATATAGTTAGCACTCTAATTTATTTATATTAAAATGTAGACAATTTTTTAAAAAATTCCAGGAGATATTTGAAGATCGCCCCTTCCACAGAACATGTGTTTTCAGTTTTCTCCTCTGAGATTGAATAATCCTTACAGAAAGGCACTCCTTATGAAGCAAGGGCTGGGTTTCAGTTGAGGGAGGCCTGGGTTCCAGTTCTATTTTAGACAAGTTGAGGAATCCTGGGAAAACCATTGTGCCTCTTCTCAGTTTCTTTTATCTATAAAATGGACATAATCATAGCGCAAAGTATCCAGATGATCCAATGGAAAGATGTATGCAAGAAACTTTGCAAATCTTAAAGCACTATATACATGTCATATTATTTTGCCCAGGATCACCAGTTCAGCTGTGCAAAGAAATACAAAGAGATCCAAAGAAATGAAGTCAGCCTGTCTCTTTAAACCTAGAGTTTAAAGCACTAACAGTTCTTGCAGTCACTCATTTGGGTCCTTTAATTAATTAAATTTAATTTAATTAACAGTACCCATGACATATGCTACATGCATTGTGTAGAGAGTAAGATGAATTTTCACTCTTCAAAATACAAGTCCTTGCCTCTCTGTTCATATTTTGAAGGTCTTTCAAAAACACATTATGTTTACTCCTGTTTACTAGAAGAGAAAGTCATATCCCTGATCATCTTCATGCTCATGGCAATGTTCAATGTTGACTCTTGCCTGAGATTGGATATAGATGGTAAGTGGCAGAGCTGGGATTTGAACCGTGGTTCTCTGACTTCAAATCAATCTTATCTTTTTCTCCCTCATGGAGAAGGATATTAATAGGGGTTTGTTTAGTTTGTTTCTGAGTGGGGAAAGCACTGGATTTGGAGGAAACTGGATAAGGAAACCTTGGTTCAAAGCCAAGCTGGACCTACTCCTTGTGCAACCTTGAGCAAGTGACTTAATTTTTTCCCATTTGGAGTTTTCTTCAAAGACTCTGTTTCCGCATCTGTAAAAAGACTAGATGTCCACTAAGGTCCTTTTCAGCTGTAAATATCTGGTCCTACTTTTCTATTTCCCTTTCAGTTTGTCTTGGTATTTAAAAAAAACTGATACATTTCTACTCTTACAGTTAGACAACAAATGCAACTCTTTTTTTTTTTTTTTAAGAAACCGTAAACTTCTTTTATTAGAGTTTGGAATTCAAGAAGTATTCCTCCCAAAACTGCGCCTATCATTATCCTTTTTTAAAATTTTATTTTAGTTTGCAACATTCATTTCCACAAGATTTTGAGTTACATATTTTCTCCCCATCTTTCCCCTACCCACCAACCCAAAACAGCCATCCCAGTGTATCCACCCTCCCCCAGTCTATTCTCTCCTGTGTCTTTGCCCCTCACTCCTCTGACTTTTTGGTAGGGCAGGATGGATCTCCCAACCACAGTGCATGTATATCTCAAGTTCCAGTTGGATGTAGATAATAATAATAATAATAATAATTATTATTATTATTATTATTATTATTGCATATATAGATATATATTTATAACATTTGATTATGGAACTTTAGATTCTAGATTCTTTCTCTTACTCCCTCATCACCCACCCCCACTGGAAGGACAAGCAATCAAATAGAGGCTGAACATGTGAAATTATGCAGAACCTCTCCATAGTGAGCACACTGTGAGAATCTGATTACATGTCCCTTCTTCCTATCCTGCCCCCCCAACCACTCTTCACCCTGTCCCT
>JAQQSV010006739.1:0-14198 GCA_028646515.1 Pseudochirops corinnae
TCTTCTTTCTACTGCACCATCTCAGCTACCTTTATAGTGACATAATAGCTCCGGGGCCATTTATGAAAGCAAAATCAGACTTGTCCTTTTAGACCTCAGAGGGAAGAAGTAGAGCAAAGAAGTACAAATTTCAAGAAGTAAATTTAAGCTTTGTCTAAAGAAAAAACTTCTGATCTCTTTAAAAAGTGTTCCCCATCGTTCTGGTTATACTCCTCTAAACGGGCACTGATTTGTTAATTTAATACCATAGAATCATAAGAAAATAGATTGAGGGTTCGAAGAGAAAAGAATCTATCCAGTTCAATTTCTTCCTCTTCCAAGTTAGGAAACTGAGGCCCAGAGAGGTCAGGTGATAGGGAATGTTGGAAATAGAATTTGAATTCAGGCCCTCTGACTGCTGAGTAGCAAGAGCAATGCCATGCTGCCTATTTCTCAGTGTCCTTTCCAGTGCCTTGCTGCCTCTTTCCTGATGCCAGACTCTACTTCGACCACTGCATTGATTCCCAGCTTTCACCCATTTCTGGACTTGTCCAAAGCCCTAACTCCCAGCTTTGCTTCAGCTCTCCTTATGTGTGAACTGCTCCTTGTCTGGATCCTCCAGGCTGTCTTTACTTGCATACTTCCATTTAGAAATTATTTTTTGATACCTCAGTATGTGATCCAAAGCCTCCTCAAAGCCCGGTGAGACTACCTGGTGTGATCTAGGCTATTTTTCTCAAAGATTTTTTTTTTCCACTCTGACTGACATTTAAGGCAATGAAGTTATCTAGGGGTTAGGAACACAGTTTACGCTTTGTCTCCAGAAGGCTTCAGATACAATGCTGACTTTTAAACACCCCTCTAGCATTTTTTTCCATTAGCAGATTACGGGGCTTAGTTTAGAAGATTAGAAAGTTGACACCGTAAGCCCTGAAGGAATGAACTAGAGAATGATAATAAAAGTCTGCCAGATGAAAGGCTGTGGGGAGGAAAGGACATGTTAGGGAGAGTTTGCCCAGCCTGGAAGTGATCAAGGAAAAAGACTGGAAGCTGTGTTTCCCTAGGAGGCATTTTACTGATAAATTCACCTTAATAATTTAAGGACCTACCCTGCTCCACAAAGGTAACTGGGGGTGGAGAGAAAGCCAGAAACGGAAATCGGAAGTTAGTAACTCACAGACTTTAGGATACTTTCCTTGAACAATGAAGGAAAAGCCCAAGGCTTTGTGGCAGTTGAGTACAGAGACCCTTTACCGGGTAATACCAATACTTAGCCTCTAAGAAATGAAGCAATACTGTTTTACTCTGATCTTCTGTTTCCTCTCCGTCTGGAGCAGCGGCAGCAGCTCTATCTGCACAGCTGGCTATGCCCCCTAGCCAGCAATTTACTCCAAAGCTGCTGATTGGCCAGACCACTGACAAGAGGGCTGGGACAGAACCTCTATATATTCCTAAAGGAGGCAAAGGCAGCCTCAGACCGTGCTGGTGCTGAAGTTGAATTCGGGCAGTCCTACCGTCCTGTTCATAGTTTGATCTCAAAACCCAGGAAGTCAAAATGTGCAAGGGACTAGCAGCCCTGCCCCACTCCTGCCTGGAAAGGTGAGAACTTGAGTTTCTTTGGCTAAAGAGGCTTTGCCCAGTCAGTGCCTAAGAGTGGACAGGATCCCTAGGTGCAGTTGGGTGATCTGATGCTTAAGCAGAGGTATAACCTGTGCCTGACTCATAATATGATTTTCTTTTGGAGCCATAATAAACCATAATAAACTCCAGCATTCGCTTTTTGGAGCTAATACCAACACGAGCTTTAGCAGAGGGTTTTGAAGGATAAGTAGAAATGGGAGATAACATTATCTCTGGGCTGAGGAACTAGTAGATTTGAGATCGCAGGAACCTCAGGAATCATCTAGTCCAACCCTCTTGTTTTACAGATAAGGAAACAGCTAGCAAGAGCCAGAGAAAAGTTGGGGTCAGAGGTTTTCCCCCTGCACGGAGCTTCTGCCTTTAGCAAATCCTAGCTTTCATATTTGACAGCTAAGTGATCTTGGACAAGTCTGCACCTTACCTTTTTCATTTGGGTTTCACAAAAGGGAAAACTTCCTAAGAAATAATGCTCACCCAAAAGTTGAATGGGAGAGAGTGAGGTTCCCCTGTTCTTATTTAGGTTTGATGTAAGGGAAAACTTCCTAACAAGTAAAACCTATTCAAGTTAAACGGGAGAAAGAGGGATTCCCTCTCACTGGAGGTTTTCAAAGAAAGACTGGCTGACCATGTGTTACAGATGATGGAAAATGGATTCTCAATCAGTTATAGGTTGGGAGAGCTGGCCACTGAAGTAACTTTAAACTCTAAAAACCTATGGCTGTTATCTGTAAAATCTAGCCTTCACTGTGTTAATATGAGAAAAGTTCTATATAGAGCATGATCTTCCGAAAAGAGTTGTTGTGAAGATCAAATAAGATGAAGTAGTGTTCTTTGTACCCCTAAAGCCTTTACAAACTGGAACTATTCTCCTTAAAGACCTGGGAGAGGGAAGTTGTCTCCATGTGAGTGGTGTTTGCTACACGGTTCAGCAAAAAAGGGAGAAAATGGCACAGAGGAAATCCTTGCTCTAGAAAATCCCAGTTTTGATGACTTTAAAACAGAAGAATTCTAAAAGAAAGCTTAGTAATAAGCGGACCCTCCATCTAGACCTGCAGAGAATTCTTAGATAGCATTAGCTTTTTATTTTATTTATTTAGCTGGCATACTTTCTCAGGTAAAGGCAGCCACATAACAACTCCAGGTTTGATTAGGGCCTTTCCAGTACAACCTTCAGATGGGGAATGTCAAGAATTTGCAGTATCCAGATTTTATTAAAAAGCAGGAATGTGACATTGAACTTCTAGTTCACAGTCACCCAAGAAACTGTGATATGTTGGTGGATTTTTCCACCCTTATAGTTCCTTAATTTTGTTTTTGATAAAGTTACTGTTTCTAGTTGTTTGTAGAAAATGATATGTGATCTTGACACAACTTAGCAATAGCCATAAATTCCTTGACCATGTTTATACAAGATTACATAAGGATGCAAATGATTAACAGACATTTTGAGTGATTTGAATTATTATTTGTATTTATCATTGAATTGTTTGTATGTGTTATTAAATTGATGTTATGATTTAAATTATTAAATGCTTAATAGACGTTTGTTAGTTCTGCCTTTTCCAGGAATTTAGCTTTATCTTTTAAATTACTTCTTTCCCAGCAATAATATAATCACTGAAAAATGATGATATGAGTGGCAGGTTGTTCTAAATAGGATGCTGGATGTGGAGGCAGGAAGTTCTGATTTGAATCTTTCTGAGACTCCCCAGCTGTGTGACCAAAGATAAGCAGCCTAACTTCTCCACCCTCGGACAACTCCTTGAGACTTATCTGAGAAGTTATAGATAAATTATGTCAAAGTATGATTTGAAGTCAAGAGTTCCCACACTGACAAAACTGCCAGTCCTTAATGAATTGATAGAATAATGGATCAATTTATTTCCATGAAAACTTATTCACTTTGCCAGTCTTTGAAATGAGTTTTATTAAGGTTCCAATGTGTATTTTGATGTTTTGATACTCTTGATCCAAAATTGTAATATTAATTTATGTTTAAATTGTTAATAAACACTACATCGTACCTCTGCACCCTTTCTTAAATGAGCAAGAGGTAGCAATTAAACCTTATGGTTTACTGAGCCAAGCTTGGACTGAGTGAGGAGTTCTTGGTTTTAATCCTGGTTAACATTATCAACCTTTAGCTCTATAGCAGAGATAATTAGAGCACCTTTTCCCACTTAGTGTTGGTGGTATCACCTTCTTAAACTGGTGGACAGTTTGGCTCCAGCACATAGGGATGAATTTCTAGGTTGAGAGGGTCCTTGCTAATATACGTATTACATGAAAGCTATGTAAATTCCTGCCTTCATTGATCCAGCCCCTAAGATCAGGTCTTAAAGGAAGAAGGGAGCTTGAACAACATCTAGTTCAACTTACTTTATCATTTGATAGATGAGAAAAGTCAAAGCCCAAAAGTAAAGGTGAAATGCTGAGGTTCCATAGGGAGCAGAGTTGGGTTTTGAACACAGTTCCTCCAATTCCAAATTCACTACAGAGTAACTTTAAGTGGCTGTTCTCCTTTGCCCTTGAGAAATGTGATGAAGGTGGTGATTGGGAGGAAAGCTGTACTTGTAATCTGAACACGCCGGGAATCTTACCTCTATGCTGGCCTGGCTTACCTCTAAGCCGAAAGCATCGTATGAGGTTTTAGGTTTAAGGCCTTACAGGCCTCTCGGCAAACTCTCAGCTTGCTAAAACATAAAATGGAGATAATCACACCTGAGGTTACCACCTCACAGCGGTTTTTGGTCTAGAAAACCATTGTGCAAATAGTAGTATCATTTTTATTCCTTTTACAAAACCTGACAGGTGTTTTGTTTTTGTTTTTGGTGACATCATAAAAAGGACATAATAACCAGGCCTTATAAATAAATAAATCATAATGCATACATATATATTATGATTTATTTATTATTTTTAATTATTTATTATTATACATATATCCATACATGTATATATATGTATACACACACACACACACACACACACACACATACTCTTTGGACCTCAGTTTACAAATGACAAACTCTATAAAACGAACGCATCGTATGAGGTTTTAGGTTTAAGGTTTTAAATTCCTTCCAGCTCTAGTCACAGGAAAAAACACGCTTGTTGCAAAGGAGCATAACATGGGGAGCAAAGAGCAAATTAGGAGACCTGAGTTTAAGCTGTGGTCCATTGATGTACTAGTTGAGTGAGTCGCTTAACTCTGTTTGCCTCAGTTTCCTCATCTGTAAAGTGAGCTATATCTTTGCCAAGAAAATCCCAAAGGAGTCATGGAGAGCGGAACACCACTAACCAACAACAAGAAACCAGAGGAGTCAGCGTCAGAAAGAATTTGTAGCTGGAAAAGCCTGGGTTTGAAGTCCAGTTTCTCACCGATTATCCTCTTGGGTCTTAAGCTGCAGGTGAATTGCTAGTTGATATTGGCAGAGGGATTTTTCATGACCTTCCCTCCTGACCCCAATCTCTGCCAAAATTAAAAAAGAAAAGGAAAACTTACCACAGAAATAAAGCTGAGCTGTCACCTCCTGGGTAATCAGAGTTGGAGCCGGAAGAGACTAAGGTCTTGGTACTGGAACAGGGGAGGGAGACATGTGCAATCGTGAATCTTAAGGATGGGGAACTGGAGAGTTGTCTGGAGGAGGTTAGGGTTAGCCTCAAGCCTAGTGTATAACAGCAAGGTAGAGTTCAGATGTTTTTTTCTTCGGGTAGGTCCGGACCTGTGATTTTATATACATACCCTATGTATGTATATAACTATATTACATAATTATATATGTATATAATTAATTCTCCAATGATATATAATAACAATAGTAGTAGCAGTGGCAGTGACAACAACAGTACCAAAAATTCGCATTTAAATAGCACTTTAAGGTTTGCAAACCACTCTACCAAAATGATCTCATGTTATTCTCACAACAACCCTGGGAAGTAAGTGCTATAATTGTCTCTGTTTTACAGGTGAGGAAACTGAGACAGGTATCAGTTAATTGACTAGCCCAAGGTCACACAGCTAGTAAGTGTTTGAGGTCAGATTTGAATTCAGTAGCTAGGTGATGCAGTGCCAGATACAGTGCAGGATCTGGAGTCAGGAAGACCTGAGTTCAAAGATGATTTCAGAGACTAGCTGTGTGACCTTGGACAAGTCACTTAGGCCTATTGGTCTTAGTTTCCTCATTTATAAAATGAACTGAAGAAGGAAATGTAAAACTTTTGCAGTATCTTTGCCTAGAAAACCCTGAATGCGATTATGAAGAGTCAGACAAGACAGAAACAACTGAACAATGAAAATCTTCCCTACTCTATCTACTGTTTGCCTTTGTATGCATCAGAACTCCTTCCATTGATTCAGATCTGCAACTTGTTGTTTTAGAGAGTGGCCTGATGCACTGAGTGACAAATGATTTGTTCAAGATCCCACAATAAGCTGAAGAACTTGAATTTGAACTCAGATCTCCAGACTCCAAGTCCAGGGCCCTTTTCAGTTCAATCTTCCTTCCTCCTGGATAACTGGACTGGCTGTGCTGCTTCCCAAACACTGTGCAACTGTATTGCAGTCTCTACTTTACTGCATTTTGTGCAAACAAGACTGCAGTTCAATTACAGAAGCTCGGAAAAATGATGGGGGAGGAAGGGACATAAATTGTTATTGAACAAAGAAAGAAGCAAAGAGATGAAGAGATGACAGGAAGCTTCTTAATTAAGGTCTTAGAGTTTTTCTATTGTTGCTGTTGCTTTTGATTTGATTCGTTTGTAAGTTCAATCAGTCAATCAATCAATCGATATTTATTAGGCACCTTCTGTGCCCCAGGCACCTTACTAAATTCTAGGGATACAAAAAGCTAAAAGACAATCCCTTCTCTCTAGGAAGTCACAATCAACGGGGAGAGACAGCATGGAAATACTCTAGACAAAGTCAATTATAGACCAAATAAGGCAGCTAGGCGATATTTCCTGTAAAAAGTGGGACTTTAGTTGGGAGGAAAAAAACAAAACATTTAATCTGAAACAGAATATTTACATCAATGGATTTTTTTTTGTTGTTTTTGCTTGACCGTTTTCTTCCGTTACAAGGGAGGAATCCATGGAGAGGTGGAGGTGGGAAAGGGAGATGGAATGAATGTGGGATTTCACTGATTGTCCCAGATGGAAAAAAAACTCCTTCCACCAATGCAGGATGGCCAGCAACCTTCTCTGTAGTTAACAAGTAGCTGAGGCAGGTAAAGGATTTAAGATTCCACTTTGATCACTGATCCTGCATTTCTCCTGTGACATGCATGATGTGGACACCCATAACAAGCATATACCCGTAATATTATATATTTATAGTATATTAATATATCAGTGAAATCCCAGGTCAATTCCCTCTCCATCTCCGTCTCCTTTCCCTCCCCCTCCCCCTTTATTGATTCCTTCCTTGTAACAAAGGAAAACAGTGAAGCAAAAACAATCAAACAGAAATGATGTATCTGATGGTATATGCAGCCTTCTGCCCTAAGCAACTAGAGGAAGAAATTATGAAAAATATTTAATATTATACTGAAACATAGAATACTTATATAGATTTTTTTAAATTCAAAAACATGGAAGCAGATTAGTACAATGGGAGCACAAGCTCCTGCGTTTGAATTTTGATTCTATTTCTTTACTTCCCATGTGACTTTGGGTAAATCACTACTCTTCTCTGGGCTTGACTTTCCTCATCCCTTTAAAATGATCAAAGTTGACCCAGCTAACCTCTGAAGTCCATTCTAGCCCTACATCTGTGAGTCCTGTGTGATCTGATACACCTTTGCAGAATGTCTAACAAGGATCCTCAGTGCTTCAGAGCAGCACCTAGGACGAGAACAAACAGGGACCATAGTTCTGGAGTTACTGTATTTGGATCATACAAATTTTGTACACATGTTGGCATAGCACTCAAAAACAGAACAAAAACAATGACAAAAATCAAACAAACTACTCCCATAAAAAAAAGGAAATCATCTCTTTTCTCCTCTAGGCTCCCACTCAGCAATTTCCGAAAGCTCCTTAAGCCTAATCTTATTTCATCACTGTGGGTTGGGGACCCTTTCAAGCAGTCACAGTACAGGCCTCCATATGTTCTAGCCATGTTTACTCTATCCCCAGACGCCTCCACCCTAAGAACATCTTGTTCAGATTGTGTAAAAGCTATGTTATAGACAGAATTTGGAGGAAGGAGGATGCTAAGGAGGTGTGCTTTGGGAAAGACATGGCGTTAACAGCCTTCTCTTTCCACTGTGCTCCACCCCCACAAGATAGTGTTGAAACAGATGGAATTTCCCCATTTCTCCCCATATCTTCAGCACCCAGAGTATCCTCCTACCCTCCTGCTTTCACCTTGACATCTCCACCACGGGCTTGACAGATACCTCAGCTGCAAAGTTCTCCCTTTTCCTGTTTTCACCTCCTCCCAGCACTCACCCCTCCAATCTCATTGTTCTAGCTGTTTCTTCTACCACCCCAACGTGATTGGGATCCAGATTCTCTCTCTCTCTGTAAGGTTGCTAACTTTCCCCTGAACCTGGCATAATTATAAGTTCCCATCTCTACCCTGTTTTTGAGACAAAAAAAAAGAAGGGAATGTTTAGTAAGCATACAATAAAAGACTTCAGGAGATTATTTGAAGGAACTGGAGATAGGTAACCTGAAGATTTAGTGGGAAACCTGATATTATTTCATTATTTCAAGAGCTGTCACGTGGAAGGCACGTGAAATTTGTCCTGTTAGGACCCAGAGAACAGAACTAGAAGCAAAGGGTGGAAGTTGCAGAGGCAGATTTAGGCTTGTGAGAATAACTCAGTGCAGCTAGGTGGTGCCATCAATAGAGCACTGGGTCTGGAGTCAGGAGAACCTGAGTTCAAATTTGGCTTCAGATACTAACTGTATGACCTTGGGAAAGTCACTTAACATCTTTGTCTCAGTTTTCTCATTTGTAAAATGAGTTGGACAAGGAAAAGGAAAACCACACCAGTTTCTCTGCCAAGAAAACTCCAAATAAGGTCATGAAGAGGCAGACATGACTGAAATGACTCAACAACAACAAGAAAAATTCGCTATGAGTTTGCTCTGTCCTGAAATAGAATAAGCAGCCTTAGGAAGCAGTGCATTGTTCCTACTTCCATCGTTCTTTATCCAGAACCTGAATGACCACTTGTCTGTGATACTATAAAGGGCATTCTCATTTAGATGGGAGTTGGACTTTATTGATGGCTTTTAAAGTTCCATCCAACTCAAAGAATCTTTGAAGTTCTGCGAAATATTTGCCACCATGTGGCTGGCAGACACCATGGCAGAGTGGAATGACAATACAAGACTTCGAGTTCCATGACCTGAGTTTGAGCCTCTGTTTTACCCCAAGGGACAGGGAGCAAACATTTAGTAAGTGCCTAAGGTTCTGTACCAGGCATTATACTAAAGGGCTTTACAAATATCATTTCATCTGATCCTCCCAACTTCCTGAGGAGGTAGGTGCTATTATTATACCTATTTTACAGCTCTGGAAACTGAGGCAAGCAGAGTTTAAATGATTTACCAAGGGTCACACAGATACTAAGTGCCTGAAGTCATATTTGAACTCAGGTCTTCTTGACTCCAGGCACGATGGTGCCAACCTAGCTACCTTCCTTGTGTGTGACACCAAGTCACCTTTCCTTCCCAAGTCTCATTTTAATCTCTAGGTCAGACTTGATGATATCTCCGGTCTCTTCCTGCTCCAATATTCTTTAAGTGACAATAGAGTTATCTTGTTTGACCCTAGGGGAGCAGGGCAGAAACAAGACATGAAAATTAGAGGGAAGTAGATTTGAGCCCAGCCTAAGGAAAAACTTCCTAACAATTAAGGCTGTCCAAATATAGAATAAGCTACCCTAAAGAGTGGTGAGTTCTCCATCACTGCAAGTGCAAGCTAGATGACTACTTGTTAGGAATGTTGTAATTGTACTAGTTATAGGAAAGGGATAGATACTTAGTTTCAGCATCCTGCCCAAGCAAATAACGACTCTGAGAAATAAGAAGTCAGAGCTTCACAAAGATCTGAAGGCTTTTCAGAGATGGCTGCAAGGAGTAACATCTGAGTTTAGAGTCAGAATAGGGAAGACTTAAGTATGCACATGTATATTATAGAATTATAATTCTAGAGCTAGTGGGATCTCAAGGCACCTTTAATTTCCTGAATGAAAATCCTAAAACCTAGAGAGTAACTTGTCCAAGGTCACAGAGGTCATAAGATTTGACAGAGATTTGAGTGAGATTTGAACCTAAGTCCTCAAACTCCTGAACCAGTACTTCTTTCATGATGCTTCCCTATTAAAGCTCCATAGAGCCCTTTTCTGATAAACCAGAAAATTCAAGGAGTGGAGATTAATCTGGTTAATCAAGAGCTTACAAATTGTTTATTCTAACCCTCATCACTGGAGGAAAGTTTTCTGAAATATATCAGTCCAATTTCCTGCCTTACTTAGAAGAGTACAGTAAATACAATTGATTTACTATCTCATAGGATTTTAGGAATATTGTTCTGCCCTTCAGCATTATATGATATTGATGAGAGACACAGTAGGACTAAGTGACTAGACAGCTGACCTCAGAGCCAGGGATACCTGAGTTCCAGTCTTCCCTGTGTCATATGATAGCTGGGAGACCCTGGGCAAAATCACTTTTAACCTCTCAGTATCACCAGGCAACTCTATGAAACTAAACCACAGATTACCTATAGGTAATTAGGTGGCTCTGTGAATAGAATGCTGGACTTGAAGTCAGGAAGACTTCAGTTCAAATTCATCCTAGCTGTGTGACCCTAAACAAGTCATTTAACCTCTGTCTGCCTCAATTTTCCTCATTTTCTCATTTGTAAATGTGGGATATTAAAAGCATCAATCTCCCAAGGCTGTTATGAGGATAAAGTGAAATATTATTTGGAAAGCATTTTGAAAACCTTAAATTGATCCATGAATATTGGCTATTATTATTAAAGAAGGTGATTCTGCATCAGGATGGAAAATTCCTCAGTAGAAACTCCCAATCCTGAGGAAATAACAGGTTCATTTTTTTTTAATGTGCAGATAACAAATAACATTAATGATGTGGAAGAAGGTGATATATGATGGTGAGTTGAATTTGTGTTATTCTAGAAGTTGAAGGATCTATTGGTTTGTATATGTATGAAACCCTGATAGCAACATGTTGTGTTTGCTTTTGTTTTTTTCTTCCTAAAATCCAAAAGTGGGGAGGGGAGGATGGTTCATTCAGGGCTCTAGCTCTTTGAGATTCAATGCTGTATCAAAGGAGCAGACAGTCCGTAAAGAACAGACTCCTATGGTGCATGGACAGGCTGGTGGGAACCTTTTTCCACTTTTAGTGGAAGGGATATTTATAGATGTTCTACAGTGCAGAAGAAATATCCCTAGCCTAGGTGCTGAAATGCTTGAGGTGGCAGCCCAACCCCAACACATGCTTAGCCATATGATCCTTGGCAAATTTGGTTCTTTAGGTCTCAGCCTCCTCATCTGTAAATATGGGTATAAAAATACTCATACTACCAACCTTATAGAGTTGTTTTAAGGGAAATGTTTTATGAATTTTTCCCCATGCAAAACACATTACTATATTAGACACTGCTAAATAAAAAGGAGGGGAAAAGGAAGGGAGGGAGGGAGGGAGGGAAGGAGGAAGGAAAGAAGGGAGGAAGGAAGGAAGGAAAAAATACGATTCAATCTGCACTTAGAGTGCATCAGTTTTCTCTTGAGGTAATTAGGAATTTTCATCCTGAGTCCTTTGGAATTAATCGTCTTGGATCATTGTATTGATCAGCATAGCTAAGTCTGTCAAAATTGATCATTTTTACAATAATACTGTTACTGTATACAATGTTCTCTTGGTTCTTCTTACTTCATTTTGTATCAGCTCATATAAATCTTCTCAAGTTTTTTTCCTGAATTCATCCTGCTCATCTTTTTTTTTTTTATAGCACAATAGTAATCTATCACAAATGAATGCCACAACTTGTTCAGCCATTCCCCAGTTGATGGACATTCCCTCAATTTCCAATTCTTTGCCACCACAAAGAGCTCCCATAAAAATAGATACTTACCCCTTTTCTTTGATCTCTTTGAAATCTCTTTGAAAAGGTTACAAAACTAGTAGTGATGTTGCTTGGTCAAAGGGTATGCAGTTTTATAGGCCTTTGTACAAAGTTTCAAATTATTCTCCAGAATAATTGAACCAATTCACAACTCCACCAATACTGGATTAGTGTCCCAATTTTTCCACATCCTCTTCAGCAGTTGTCATTTTTCTTTTCTGTCATGTTCCTCAATCTTACAGGTACAAGTGACACCTCAGTTCTATAATTATAAATGATTTAGAGGAAATTTTCTATAAACCTTAAATCTAAAGCAATCACTGCTAATGTTGCATAGTCTTCTTAAAGGGCTATCTATACTCACCACCACAGAAGGCTCATGGTGTTTATCAGGGTTGTGTTTCTGGAGACTAATCAATTGCCCTGTTCTGTGCTGTTCGCAGACACTTACTTAAAAGGTGATGCATTTGCTCAACAGAAGGGTGAACTGGAGTCAGTGTTAGCCATACTTCCTGATTGTTAAATTTTTAGTGTGAGATTTTGCATATTACAAACCAGTAAATGCTACAAATCAGGACTTGATTAATTGTTTTGTTGATTGTCTAGACTTAAGGAAATGCTAGAGAGAAATGTTAACAATGCAGATTAAACTTAAAAAGTATATGGTGTGTATGTCTAATCTCATTCCTTGCCACTCCCCCTCCCGAGCCCCTACCTCTGTCATCCCTAGCCTAAATACCTCATTTCTGCAACTGATATGTTTTGCTGGAGATAGAGCATGAAAAAAAGGACAGGGACAGATCTCTACCACCTTGCCACCCACATAAGACACCAAACCTTAGAGGAACTTCTGCCTTTGAACTCCTTTCCTATTGACTGAGACTTTTTCGGGAAAATCCAGTCACCATGTTTTATTTCACTCTATACTGTCCAACTATTTCTTTCATGGCCAGGGGGGAAAGGGAGGATGGGGAGCTATGTAGCACAGTGGATAGAACAGTGGGCCTGGACTCGGAAAGATTCATCAGATCTGACCTCAGACATTTAATAGCTACATAGCCCTGGATAAGTCACTTTTAAACAATATGCTTCTGATGATGCTAGGTGGCTATAAGTCTTAGAATACATATCTCTGAAGAATTCAAGGCACAATGAGAAGGTGCGTGATGGGCACAGGGGTGCTGCAGTGCATCACCAACAAAATTTATAGATCAAAGTGATGTAAAGGACTGAATAAGGGAGATTCTGATTAAATGTGGATGTGGGCCAGTCATGCAGAGAGAACTTGGACAATGTGTTTCATTGGTATCCATGAATTATCAAGAGATCTAGAGGAAAATCTCCAGCATGTTACATGGAATGCTTTTGAAGGATTTATAATTGGGTATGGACAAAAGTTACACAAGTGGAGAAAATGTGGATGGTTCGGGATCTCTCTCCACCCTACTGAGATCACAAAACTGCAGAAGGATGAAAAAGAGCTGAAGAAGGAAATGGCAAACCACTCCAATATCTTTGCTAAGAAAACTCCAAATGGAGGGGGGCGGAGCCAAGATGGGGGCGTAGGAGCAGCAAAGTATCACAGCTCCCACATAGCCACCTCAAAATACCCATAAGATATGATTCTAAACAAATTCTAGACCTCTAAAACACACACAAATATACTTTCCGCTAAAGGCAACTGGGCTAGGAGGGACCATCTCAGTGCTGGAAGCTAAAACTAGCCCAGTGTGAAATGGTGGCTTGGCCCTGGGGGCAGCTGGATGAGCTAAGCTGCAGCTGGAGCATCAGAAGAGTGGATCTGCAGCAGCTGTGGCAGTTTCCAGAATTATCAAGCCATAAGGAAAAAAAAAAGGACTAAGTGAAAGGTCAGTGGAACTCAGCTAAAAATTGGGGGAGAAAAGCAGGTCCGGCCAAACTGCCTCCAGGGCAAGGAAGAGGCAGAAGCAGAAGTCCTGCACCTGCCTCCACATTGCTACTTCAGAGCTCCCAGCCTGAAGACTGCAGGGGGACCAAGCGATCGTTCAGAGGCCAAGTGCTCTCACATTGAGTGGCCTGGATCCAGATCACGGTCTTGGGTGGTGGTCCTGGGGTCCCTTTTCAGTTAGCCAGAGCTGGTGGGGGCTGCAGCAGCCTCCTAAAATTTCCGGCAGCTGGGAAGACCCCCAGTGATTTGGGACAGAACTTTCCCCTCTGGAAGCAGAGTTCCACAGAGCTAAAAATCACTGACTGGCCAGCCAGGAATAAGCATAGGAAGTAAAGTAAGAACAGAAACCAGACTTTAGATTCCTCCTTTGGGGAAAAGAAGGATCAAAGCAGGGAACGGGAGGAAGACAACACAGTCAGAACTCCCGCACCAAAAGCTTCCAAGAAACATGAAGATTGCCTAAGAGCTAGAGATTAGCTTAAGAAAGATGTTAAAAACCAAATGAGAGAGGGGGAAGAAAAATTGGGAAGAGAAATAAGA